>CALYDF020004871.1:0-14950 GCA_944474145.2 Dicrocoelium dendriticum | reverse complement strand
CTGGGATGGCCTTTTCCTTCCGGACCTGTTCTAACAAGTTAGTCATTGCGTTGCAAGGAGCTCAACATCGTTTTTATATATTGTGGGTTCAGTGGAATCCAGGCCTGCAGAATAGGAATCTTAGGATTTATTGATACTCCATCCGTTTACAGAGACTGTCGGATATAGGCTTATTGGTTCAGTAAATTGTTTACAACACTGGTGCGATTGGTGTTCCTACCTTGATCAGAAACGTGGCCACTGTGCACTGAAGACATTTAGGGACTTCCCGGTTTGTGACCGGCTTGTCGATATCTAACGTGGTCAGCGGATGAGTGCTATTGATCTACCTCGTTTGGCGCTTGGCAACGGACCTATGTTACTGCACCGAATTGTCTGCTTTTCTCCAACTACGCGCGCGCTTTAATTCGTTTCCATTATTTGTCTGCCAACCGGCACCCTCTTCGTGATCTTTTAAGCAACCGTGTCTATTTAGATAAAGCCTCGAGGTGCAGGTCGATATTGTGCCAAAGACGCAGAAAGAACTTAGCGAAAGCTGAGTCTGGTTGGTGTTCACCATCTTTGAGAATGGAGCCACGAACTTGACTACTTCAGTTTTCGGATGCTCGTTAAAGAACTGCCGCAATCACGAAGTCAGCTGCTCTACTGAATTCGTTCCCTTATTTTTATTTTTAAAATGTCCAGTCTCACTTTTAATAGTTTCATTTATTTGTTATCATTGAACGTTATCACTAGTATTAGTAATAGCAGTAAGGGATCATGCATTAGGACTACTGGATCCACCTACCTTATGTGCACTACTCATTGTTGATCGACTAATCTGAACCTTGCTCCGCCTCTGGTTCACTTGCAAGCCATAACCGTTGTTTTAGCTCAGTTACTTATCCGATTTACTTAGCTGCTTGTACTAAGAGGACCACTACCATTATGCATGTGGACACGTAGACTAACGCATTTCAATGACTTCCTCATTGCGAACTAAGTGGAGCCTCTCATCTTAGGTTTTCATTCTGCCTTTTTGCCATATTTTTATTTGCTTCGTAGTGCCTTAACTAAATCGTCGGATACATGCATCCTAGCGCCCTCGTGACATCGGCTCGTAAACGTTGCTTTTAATATCCCTGCACTACTCTATTCTTCGATGCACTAGCGAAGAGGACAGCGCAGTATGCGAAAATATGCCACTACCTCCATCTTTTCCTTATCTACATGCTTGTTTGGTTCTTCACACTCTCAGCTGATGTAACTTTCCTTTTTAATAAGTATGCATTATCGATTTCGGTTTCACGAACATTGCAATAGGACATTTTCATCACCACTTAACGCCACTTTAATAGCATTGGAACGTACTAGGTCGCGACGGCAAAACAGAAATGGTTACTCGTAACGTCGCCATAGGATACTCGTTACGCTGAGTAGCTGGACTGAACCTCTATATTTATACTTGGTAATTACCCAGTTGCAGGGGTACATGTTTAGTCACTATTAATGCTGATAGATTACCCTTGCAGCTAAGCGCTTTTCCGCTCCGATAGCGATGGTTCGTGTTAATTGCTTTTCAATACCGGGAATTTCAACTCCCAAGGTGATTTGACACTGATGTTATAGAACGCTTTGTGCACCTCTTCTTTTCGCTGAACTCTGTGGAGTGGAACTAGGGTTACTTTGAGGACTTCTACTATCCCGATCAACAGTTTGAAGTGGGACGCCCACTTTTCTCACCCAGATTGATGGTTGCTGCATGAGTGTCAGTTATTAATACGATACTGACTCATATTTCGAGTAGTTATCAGGTTCCTACTATCCAGCAGTTTGGGTTTTGAACGGAGTGTTTGCATCCGATGCTCATCTTCATGCTCAAGTACCACTTGCATGACTATTACAGCCCCCTTGCAGCCTTTCTATGTCTGTGGCTATTCAGTCCTCTAGAGTTCCTTTATTGAGGCATTTAAAGGAACCATCATCCTCATCATCCACAGCAGTGCATCAGCCACTTGAGCTGATGCTTCGCTGCCATGCAACCATAACAACCTACGGGACGGAGAATAATGAGAGGAAGAGGAGGGTAAATTACCGGAAAACCTTAATGCCCTAAGCAAACCTTCAGGGTCAAAGCGCCTACATCATCATCATCATGCTACACGTTAGCTATAGGTGGAAAACACCTCAGCTATTGTGCCGCAATGCACTCGAAAAAAAATGCAACGAAGGCACGCCAGCTTGGTCACCGATAACCGATATACATCGTTACGGTGAGCTAACAGCCGGCTATTGTGCCGCAAAAGGAGTATTATATTATGCATATGAATTGAGATCGTGTTTGTAGAGGGAGGCTAAGTGGAAGGGGAAGGATCAAAGAAACTCACAACACGAACGCCACTGAGGTCGGCTCCTTGCCATATCAACAAGTATATCCAGTCTTTCAGACCCCAACCATGGAGCCGAGAAACTCCAACCTGGGTGAACTTCGAACTAAGGGTCTTCATTCCTCTTGACCAACTCATAGCTTGGCCAGCTCTCTTCGAGCAGCCACACCACCGGCGCGCAAACAACGCATGTCACTAGAGTCGGCGGGTTGGCATGCGCAACACGTCGCCCAGCCATCGGAGCGAGGTGTGTGATAAAATTTTGCCGAGCGGTTCACTTCTTCCTGTGCCATAAACGAGGCGTCGAACACGTTCATTGCTCGCTCGCTGTTCCAACCAAATATGAGCCAAACTGCGAAGGCATCGGTTGTCGAACGTAACTAGACTTTATATCGGCTGCTCTAATGGGCCAGGTTTCACAACCGTACAGTGAGAGCCAACGTACGACTGTATTGTACACTCTGCTCTTCAGGTAGAGAATGATGTCGCACCGGGGCCATAACTGGCGAAGGTTAGCAAAACCGTCTCGCGCTTTTCCTATGCGGTTTGTGATCTTGTCTTCAATTCCAACGGTTTTGATACAACTACTGAGGAAGTTGAATCTTTGAGCGACTTCTAGCGGATTCCTACCAATGGTCAGCGCAGGTGGCAGTCCCTGTCAAGCTTGGAGGAGAAATTGGCACCTCGAGAGATCAAAGCATAGCCCTAAACTGCCGACAGCGATTGATTATCTGTCTAGTGCTGTTTGGTACGTCCATGATCTGTCACAGATAAGGGAAATGTCGTCGGCGTACTCCAAGTTAAGAACTCATTCACCTGAGAGCAGTTCCACACCTTGGTCCTGCCCTGTAAACACAGTCACCATGACTTCGTCAATAGAGAAGTTGTACAGAAAAGGTGACAGCGGACATTCTTGTCTTACCCCGCTGGAGATATTAAAGGGGGGGGGGGACAGCTTGCCGTACGCACTCACTCTGTCTCAGCTACGCGCGTAAAGCGCTCTGATAATATTTACATATTTCTTGGATAAACCTTCCGAGCAAACAGTCCCGATGTGTAGTTACACATCGATCCACCGAATCGAAGACACCTTTGATGTCGAGGAGCACGACTACGGTGGGCCGCCAATATATGTGACGGTGCTCCAACAATTGATGCAAAGTGAATATGTGGTCAATGCATCCCTGACCTAAACGAAACCCAGCTCGCTCCTCATGAATCTGGCATTTATAAGTACTAGTCAGTCTGTGAAGGATGACAGGCAAGCAATTTGGAGGCGATGGAGGTCAGACTGATATCTCTATGGTTGCCGCATTCCGAATGCGAGCCTCCTTTGAAGATCGGGACAATAAGTGAGCGGCTCCAATTGGTAGGGAAAGTTTCCTGCTCCCGCAATTTCATGAGTAACTCCTGTAAATCTTCGACAAACGCAAGGCTTCCGAATTTGAAGAGGACTGGATGAAGATTATCTGGTCCCGCGGCCTTATCCAACTTCAACAGTCTCACATTCGACTTGTGAGCGAGAAGGTCGATCATTGGCCGGTGAGGAGTCTAACAGTTCCGGCCAACTAAATTGCGTTTCAAAGTGCTCAGCCCAACGCTCCAAGCATTTTAGCAAATTGTAGATAGGCTGTCCAATCTCGTCTTAAATATTTTCGTTAACACCAGATCTCCTGTTGCTCGTTTCCCGTAACACGGAATAACACGGTGGTTACCAAGGGCCGCGGCCACTTCCATTTCTGACGCACGATTAGACCATCGGGATTCGCGGTCTGTCTTCAGGCTAGCACGTAGTCTGCGAGTCTTATTGTGTTCACTTTCAGTCGGGTTGCTTAGAGACCCAATGTCCATGTTGGCTTTTGGATTTACCACATGAGGGTTTACCTGCTGCTAGTAAGGTCTGGTGAACATGCGACCAGTGACCTTCAACCGTATCCGGTGAGCAGTTACTCAACCCGTACGCCAGCCTACTCTACGCATTCAGAACATCGGGCTTCGACAGTTGTCTGGTGTCTATGCACTCGCAGGGTCGTTGAGGGCGCGCACCCAAACGCACCCGTGGATCAGCACATAATAATGTATGAGGTGTGCGCCATAACGGCGCTCCGCTGCCACGTGGCCACCACCAATCGCGCGCGGGCTGAGTATACCGCGAGGAGCCCACCCCTACGCACATACAAGTGCATAATCAATGTCCACACATGTGCTCCAAACCGGGCGGCAGTTTCGAACGCATTCTTCAGCGGTAACTGATCGCAGTATGGTCGATCTGCGTCCATGGCTTGTTTGAGGTTGGCGGGCGCCATTTCACTCTCCGGCGCGTGCTGTGTCGGGATTTAGTCCTCACAAGAAATAAGTGAGCATCTTCAAACAAATGAACTAACCGCTCACCGTTATCATTACGGGAGCCTACCCCATGTTGGTCGCCTAGACGCAGCTCATCAGTGGACAAGCTTCCAGCTTGAGCGTTTAGCTCCCCCGCCAGCACAGTGTCTGTGCTTCTACTGCGGCGAATGAACTCGTTCAATTAACGATAGAAGTCGCCTTTTACTGAATCATCGCTACAGTTTGTGGGGGCATAGGCAACGATGACAAACAGACACCTAATATGCCCGCGCGACTTCGAAGCTTTGAACTAGTCAGCCAGTCGGACCGCACACATCCGGCTACTGATTGGAATCCAATCAACCAGAGCAGCTTCAGTCCGGGGACTCAGGGCAATACTAACACCGCCTTGGCCGGTACTCGAGCCTGCATCGTCACCGGATAGACGCAATGAGAGTGCATTATTAGTGTCACCTGAAGAGAATGGCAGAGGGAGAACAGAGCTCTGGTCTTTTAGGCGGGTTTCCGATGAGCAGCAGATATCGATCGAGAGGGTCTCTAATGTTCGAGCAAGTGCTGCCTGTTGACTGATCTGTAGCAGCCTGCGTACATTGGAGTATGCCAGTCTAAAGGATGATCGGTGCTCCAAATGGAATCCGATAAACTGGGGTAGACCGCTTGGTTGGACATGGGCTTGTCGCTAGGGCAAGATTGACGCACCGCATTTTTATGTGAGTTGGAACTATAAGGTAAACTCCTATCAAAGCATGGTGGTACAGGTCCTAGAATTGATGGTTGAAAACAGGAGGGATAGCAGTGAAGTTGGAACGACACGATAAGGATGAAAGCGCGTTAGATGGGCAATATAAAGACGGGAAGGCTTGAGCAGTAGCATCCAAACCCTATCCACCCTGCTTGCTGCAGTAGATAGGACGCGGTTTATTGTTCTCTACGACGGCCATGGCATCAAGAATTAGTTCGTATAAGCAGTAGCTGTATTGCGTGGGCGGGATACTGTCAGATTGCCCAGGCCTAGACAAGAGAACGATCATGGTTCTCAAACAAAGCGTTTGGTTTAAAAACCTGATCGCAAAGCAGCGGGGTTTTGGCATTGTTCTGCAGAGGTTCTGTTTTATAGAGTAGGGTGTCACCCTCATTCCTATCCCCAACCTGGTGGACCAGGAAACTGAGTTTGTCTGACCTCTAACCATTGACTACTCTGGTGCAAAAAACACCACCCTGCACAACTCAATAGATAATGAGGCGCGCAAACTATCGCACTACTGTAAACTCCAGCCTCATTGCGATGGCAAGGCACCCACGCCTTATTAGCAACATACCATCACAAACAGCTGGCTATCGTGCGAAGATAAGACAACATCGACGAGACAGCTTCCTTACGGCTTTCACTGTTCCGCGTCATAATCAGCCATTAACGTGCAACTAACTCAGCACCAAACCCACTTTAAACAGGCCGTCCGACTAGGAGACGGCAGGAGACGCGCCACTGGTGTCGACTGCGAGCCATATCTTGTCAACTCTCTAGCCAGGCACAAGGCGAATCACGTGGACTCCAGCCTGGGTGGCGAGACGGACCAATCATACCCAGTTTCTTCGTCAGTGACTACATTTCCCGCTGCAAACTCGACGTTTGACCACCTCGAGCGGTGACCATGCATACTTATCATGTGCCCAAGACAACGCAACTTATTCAGTGCTTTCTGTTCTGAGGAACTATCGGTTATCACTGCCTAGTATTCGCCTGAGCACATCATCGTTGCAGACATGTTGGAGTCACCCGACACCAGCAATGCCCCGCAGGCAGCGATGGTCAAAGACTTGAAGTCACCTCAGACCAGACTGATGGAGCCAAGTCACGCTTCCATAGCGTTGGACTGCCCTCACTGTGGCCTTTATGACGGAGGGAATCCCCTTTCTGTCACAGATTCAATAAGACAATTCTGGCGTTTACAATACGTGAACTGACTTTCAGTATCTATGCGCCCACCGTTGCTGATGCAGCTGCCGACGTAAAAAAGCGACGACCTCGAGTTCCTCGCCATGAAGGGCTCATCACGTGTTTGGTGGCCCTATAACATCACTGCACTTTGAAGATGCGTCGCGTGTGCCAAATGGTGGGACCACTCTAGAGGCTATTCAGGGTTGATTGCGCTGACCAAACGTCGTTAAACAGCAAGGCGATATCGTCCTCACAATCATGATCAACTAGCCTTTCACCATGCAGCACCTCAAAGCCTGCATCATGAGATTCCGCCAAAGAACACTCCATGATGCAGTCCACGACGAAATTGAACAAAAGTCGGTAAATTGTGCAACCCTGGCGAACGCCACTTGTTGCTGGAAAAATCCGACAGGTCACCGTAAAGACCCTGATGTGGTCTATCGTGTTCGAGTACAGGGCACGGAAAATGTTCACATGTTCCCACATTTCCGCGTAAATATTTCGAACAGCATGCATCGATTGACTGACTCGAAAGCACTCTTGAAGTCCAGGCACACAGCTATTGTCGATCTGGAGTGTACGTGGCATTGCTCTAGCACCTGCCGCAGAGTGAATATGTGGCATATACAGCCGCGTGCTGGATGGAAACCTGCTTGCTTTTCCCTAATCCGAGATTCTCGTTCCACAGTGAGGTGACGAACGAGAATTGAGGCCAGTAATTTTGTCACGACTGGCTTCTGACTAATACCCCTGTGATTAGCACAGTCGGCGCGACTGCCCTTCTGGTATACTGCCATAATAATCGTTTTACTCCAGTTAGCTGGGATGGCCTTTTCCTTCCGGACCTGTTCTAACAAGTTAGTCATTGCGTTGCAAGGAGCTCAACATCGTTTTTATATATTGTGGGTTCAGTGGAATCCAGGCCTGCAGAATAGGAATCTTAGGATTTATTGATACTCCATCCGTTTACAGAGACTGTCGGATATAGGCTTATTGGTTCAGTAAATTGTTTACAACACTGGTGCGATTGGTGTTCCTACCTTGATCAGAAACGTGGCCACTGTGCACTGAAGACATTTAGGGACTTCCCGGTTTGTGACCGGCTTGTCGATATCTAACGTGGTCAGCGGATGAGTGCTATTGATCTACCTCGTTTGGCGCTTGGCAACGGACCTATGTTACTGCACCGAATTGTCTGCTTTTCTCCAACTACGCGCGCGCTTTAATTCGTTTCCATTATTTGTCTGCCAACCGGCACCCTCTTCGTGATCTTTTAAGCAACCGTGTCTATTTAGATAAAGCCTCGAGGTGCAGGTCGATATTGTGCCAAAGACGCAGAAAGAACTTAGCGAAAGCTGAGTCTGGTTGGTGTTCACCATCTTTGAGAATGGAGCCACGAACTTGACTACTTCAGTTTTCGGATGCTCGTTAAAGAACTGCCGCAATCACGAAGTCAGCTGCTCTACTGAATTCGTTCCCTTATTTTTATTTTTAAAATGTCCAGTCTCACTTTTAATAGTTTCATTTATTTGTTATCATTGAACGTTATCACTAGTATTAGTAATAGCAGTAAGGGATCATGCATTAGGACTACTGGATCCACCTACCTTATGTGCACTACTCATTGTTGATCGACTAATCTGAACCTTGCTCCGCCTCTGGTTCACTTGCAAGCCATAACCGTTGTTTTAGCTCAGTTACTTATCCGATTTACTTAGCTGCTTGTACTAAGAGGACCACTACCATTATGCATGTGGACACGTAGACTAACGCATTTCAATGACTTCCTCATTGCGAACTAAGTGGAGCCTCTCATCTTAGGTTTTCATTCTGCCTTTTTGCCATATTTTTATTTGCTTCGTAGTGCCTTAACTAAATCGTCGGATACATGCATCCTAGCGCCCTCGTGACATCGGCTCGTAAACGTTGCTTTTAATATCCCTGCACTACTCTATTCTTCGATGCACTAGCGAAGAGGACAGCGCAGTATGCGAAAATATGCCACTACCTCCATCTTTTCCTTATCTACATGCTTGTTTGGTTCTTCACACTCTCAGCTGATGTAACTTTCCTTTTTAATAAGTATGCATTATCGATTTCGGTTTCACGAACATTGCAATAGGACATTTTCATCACCACTTAACGCCACTTTAATAGCATTGGAACGTACTAGATCGCGACGGCAAAACAGAAATGGTTACTCGTAACGTCGCCATAGGATACTCGTTACGCTGAGTAGCTGGACTGAACCTCTATATTTATACTTGGTAATTACCCAGTTGTAGGGGTACATGTTTAGTCACTATTAATGCTGATAGATTACCCTTGCAGCTAAGCGCTTTTCCGCTCCGATAGCGATGGTTCGTGTTAAATGCTTTTCAATACCGGGAATTTCAACTCCCAAGGTGATTTGACACTGATGTTATAGAACGCTTTGTGCACCTCTTCTTTTCGCTGAACTCTGTGGAGTGGGACTTGGGTTACTTTGAGGACTTCTACTATCCCGATCAACAGTTTGAAGTGGGACGCCCACTTTTCTCACCCAGATTGATGGTTGCTGCATGAGTGTCAGTTATTAATACGATACTGACTCATATTTCGAGTAGTTATCAGGTTCCTACTATCCAGCAGTTTGGGTTTTGAACGGAGTGTTTGCATCCGATGCTCATCTTCATGCTCAAGTACCACTTGCATGACTATTACAGCCCCCTTGCAGCCTTTCTATGTCTGTGGCTATTCAGTCCTCTAGAGTTCCTTTATTGAGGCATTTAAAGGAACCATCATCCTCATCATCCACAGCAGTGCATCAGCCACTTGAGCTGATGCTTCGCTGCCATGCAACCATAACAACCTACGGGACGGAGAATAATGAGAGGAAGAGGAGGGTAAATTACCGGAAAACCTTAATGCCCTAAGCAAACCTTCAGGGTCAAAGCGCCTACATCATCATCATCATGCTACACGTTAGCTATAGGTGGAAAACACCTCAGCTATTGTGCCGCAATGCACTCGAAAAAAAAATGCAACGAAGGCACGCCAGCTTGGTCACCGATAACCGATATACATCGTTACGGTGAGCTAACAGCCGGCTATTGTGCCGCAAAAGGAGTATTATATTATGCATATGAATTGAGATCGTGTTTGTAGAGGGAGGCTAAGTGGAAGGGGAAGGATCAAAGAAACTCACAACACGAACGCCACTGAGGTCGGCTCCTTGCCATATCAACAAGTATATCCAGTCTTTCAGACCCCAACCATGGAGCCGAGAAACTCCAACCTGGGTGAACTTCGAACTAAGGGTCTTCATTCCTCTTGACCAACTCATAGCTTGGCCAGCTCTCTTCGAGCAGCCACACCACCGGCGCGCAAACAACGCATGTCACTAGAGTCGGCGGGTTGGCATGCGCAACACGTCGCCCAGCCATCGGAGCGAGGTGTGTGATAAAATTTTGCCGAGCGGTTCACTTCTTCCTGTGCCATAAACGAGGCGTCGAACACGTTCATTGCTCGCTCGCTGTTCCAACCAAATATGAGCCAAACTGCGAAGGCATCGGTTGTCGAACGTAACTAGACTTTATATCGGCTGCTCTAATGGGCCAGGTTTCACAACCGTACAGTGAGAGCGAACGTACGACTGTATTGTACACTCTGCTCTTCAGGTAGAGAATGATGTCGCACCGGGGCCATAACTGGCGAAGGTTAGCAAAACCGTCTCGCGCTTTTCCTATGCGGTTTGTGATCTTGTCTTCAATTCCAACGGTTTTGATACAACTACTGAGGAAGTTGAATCTTTGAGCGACTTCTAGCGGATTCCTACCAATGGTCAGCGCAGGTGGCAGTCCCTGTCAAGCTTGGAGGAGAAATTGGCACCTCGAGAGATCAAAGCATAGCCCTAAACGGCCGACAGCGATTGATTATCTGTCTAGTGCTGTTTGGTACGTCCATGATCTGTCACAGATAAGGGAAATGTCGTCGGCGTACTCCAAGTTAAGAACTCATTCACCTGAGAGCAGTTCCACACCTTGGTCCTGCCCTGTAAACACAGTCACCATGACTTCGTCAATAGAGAAGTTGTACAGAAAAGGTGACAGCGGACATTCTTGTCTTACCCCGCTGGAGATATTAAAGGGGGGGGGGGACAGCTTGCCGTACGCACTCACTCTGTCTCAGCTACGCGCGTAAAGCGCTCTGATAATATTTACATATTTCTTGGGCAAACCTTCCGAGCAAACAGTCCCGATGTGTAGTTACACATCGATCCACCGAATCGAAGACACCTTTGATGTCGAGGAGCACGACTACGGTGGGCCGCCAATATATGTGACGGTGCTCCAACAATTGATGCAAAGTGAATATGTGGTCAATGCATCCCTGACCTAAACGAAACCCAGCTCGCTCCTCATGAATCTGGCATTTATAAGTACTAGTCAGTCTGTGAAGGATGACAGGCAAGCAATTTGGAGGCGATGGAGGTCAGACTGATATCTCTATGGTTGCCGCATTCCGAATGCGAGCCTCCTTTGAAGATCGGGACAATAAGTGAGCGGCTCCAATTGGTAGGGAAAGTTTCCTGCTCCCGCAATTTCATTAGTAACTCCTGTAAATCTTCGACAAACGCAAGGCTTCCGAATTTGAAGAGGACTGGATGAAGATTATCTGGTCCCGCGGCCTTATCCAACTTCAACAGTCTCACATTCGACTTGTGAGCGAGAAGGTCGATCATTGGCCGGTGAGGAGTCTAACAGTTCCGGCCAACTAAATTGCGTTTCAAAGTGCTCAGCCCAACGCTCCAAGCATTTTAGCAAATTGTAGATAGGCTGTCCAATCTCGTCTTAAATATTTTCGTTAACACCAGATCTCCTGTTGCTCGTTTCCCGTAACACGGAATAACACGGTGGTTACCAAGGGCCGCGGCCACTTCCATTTCTGACGCACGATTAGACCATCGGGATTCGCGGTCTGTCTTCAGGCTAGCACGTAGTCTGCGAGTCTTATTGTGTTCACTTTCAGTCGGGTTGCTTAGAGACCCAATGTCCATGTTGGCTTTTGGATTTACCACATGAGGGTTTACCTGCTGCTAGTAAGGTCTGGTGAACATGCGACCAGTGACCTTCAACCGTATCCGGTGAGCAGTTACTCAACCCGTACGCCAGCCTACTCTACGCATTCAGAACATCGGGCTTCGACAGTTGTCTGGTGTCTATGCACTCGCAGGGTCGTTGAGGGCGCGCACCCAAACGCACCCGTGGATCAGCACATAATAATGTATGAGGTGTGCGCCATAACGGCGCTCCGCTGCCACGTGGCCACCACCAATCGCGCGCGGGCTGAGTATACCGCGAGGAGCCCACCCCTACGCACATACAAGTGCATAATCAATGTCCACACATGTGCTCCAAACCGGGCGGCAGTTTCGAACGCATTCTTCAGCGGTAACTGATCGCAGTATGGTCGATCTGCGTCCATGGCTTGTTTGAGGTTGGCGGGCGCCATTTCACTCTCCGGCGCGTGCTGTGTCGGGATTTAGTCCTCACAAGAAATAAGTGAGCATCTTCAAACAAATGAACTAACCGCTCACCGTTATCATTACGGGAGCCTACCCCATGTTGGTCGCCTAGACGCAGCTCATCAGTGGACAAGCTTCCAGCTTGAGCGTTTAGCTCCCCCGCCAGCACAGTGTCTGTGCTTCTACTGCGGCGAATGAACTCGTTCAATTAACGATAGAAGTCGCCTTTTACTGAATCATCGCTACAGTTTGTGGGGGCATAGGCAACGATGACAAACAGACACCTAATATGCCCGCGCGACTTCGAAGCTTTGAACTAGTCAGCCAGTCGGACCGCACACATCCGGCTACTGATTGGAATCCAATCAACCAGAGCAGCTTCAGTCCGGGGACTCAGGGCAATACTAACACCGCCTTGGCCGGTACTCGAGCCTGCATCGTCACCGGATAGACGCAATGAGAGTGCATTATTAGTGTCACCTGAAGAGAATGGCAGAGGGAGAACAGAGCTCTGGTCTTTTAGGCGGGTTTCCGATGAGCAGCAGATATCGATCGAGAGGGTCTCTAATGTTCGAGCAAGTGCTGCCTGTTGACTGATCTGTAGCAGCCTGCGTACATTGGAGTATGCCAGTCTAAAGGATGATCGGTGCTCCAAATGGAATCCGATAAACTGGGGTAGACCGCTTGGTTGGACATGGGCTTGTCGCTAGGGCAAGATTGACGCACCGCATTTTTATGTGAGTTGGAACTATAAGGTAAACTCCTATCAAAGCATGGTGGTACAGGTCCTAGAATTGATGGTTGAAAACAGGAGGGATAGCAGTGAAGTTGGAACGACACGATAAGGATGAAAGCGCGTTAGATGGGCAATATAAAGACGGGAAGGCTTGAGCAGTAGCATCCAAACCCTATCCACCCTGCTTGCTGCAGTAGATAGGACGCGGTTTATTATTCTCTACGACGGCCATGGCATCAAGAATTAGTTCGTATAAGCAGTAGCTGTATTGCGTGGGCGGGATACTGTCAGATTGCCCAGGCCTAGACAAGAGAACGATCATGGTTCTCAAACAAAGCGTTTGGTTTAAAAACCTGATCGCAAAGCAGCGGGGTTTTGGCATTGTTCTGCAGAGGTTCTGTTTTATAGAGTAGGGGGTCACCCTCATTCCTATCCCCAACCTGGTGGACCAGGAAACTGAGTTTGTCTGACCTCTAACCATTGACTACTCTGGTGCAAAAAACACCACCCTGCACAACTCAATAGATAATGAGGCGCGCAAACTATCGCACTACTGTAAACTCCAGCCTCATTGCGATGGCAAGGCACCCACGCCTTATTAGCAACATACCATCACAAACAGCTGGCTATCGTGCGAAGATAAGACAACATCGACGAGACAGCTTCCTTACGGCTTTCACTGTTCCGCGTCATAATCAGCCATTAACGTGCAACTAACTCAGCACCAAACCCACTTTAAACAGGCCGTCCGACTAGGAGACGGCAGGAGACGCGCCACTGGTGTCGACTGCGAGCCATATCTTGTCAACTCTCTAGCCAGGCACAAGGCGAATCACGTGGACTCCAGCCTGGGTGGCGAGACGGACCAATCATACCCAGTTTCTTCGTCAGTGACTACATTTCCCGCTGCAAACTCGACGTTTGACCACCTCGAGCGGTGACCATGCATACTTATCATGTGCCCAAGACAACGCAACTTATTCAGTGCTTTCTGTTCTGAGGAACTATCTTGGTTATCACTGCCTAGTATTCGCCTGAGCACATCATCGTTGCAGACATGTTGGAGTCACCCGACACCAGCAATGCCCCGCAGGCAGCGATGGTCAAAGACTTGAAGTCACCTCAGACCAGACTGATGGAGCCAAGTCACGCTTCCATAGCGTTGGACTGCCCTCACTGTGGCCTTTATGACGGAGGGAATCCCCTTTCTGTCACAGATTCAATAAGACAATTCTGGCGTTTACAATACGTGAACTGACTTTCAGTATCTATGCGCCCACCGTTGCTGATGCAGCTGCCGACGTAAAAAGCGACGACCTCGAGTTCCTCGCCATGAAGGGCTCATCACGTGTTTGGTGGCCCTATAACATCACTGCACTTTGAAGATGCGTCGCGTGTGCCAAATGGTGGGACCACTCTAGAGGCTATTCAGGGTTGATTGCGCTGACCAAACGTCGTTAAACAGCAAGGCGATATCGTCCTCACAATCATGATCAACTAGCCTTTCACCATGCAGCACCTCAAAGCCTGCATCATGAGATTCCGCCAAAGAACACTCCATGATGCAGTCCACGACGAAATTGAACAAAAGTCGGTAAATTGTGCAACCCTGGCGAACGCCACTTGTGGCTGGAAAAATCTGACAGGTCACCGTAAAGACCCTGATGTGGTCTATCGTGTTCGAGTACAGGGCACGGAAAATGTTCACATGTTCCCACATTTCCGCGTAAATATTTCGAACAGCATGCATCGATTGACTGACTCGAAAGCACTCTTGAAGTCCAGGCACACAGCTATTGTCGATCTGGAGTGTACGTGGCATTGCTCTAGCACCTGCCGCAGAGTGAATATGTGGCATATACAGCCGCGTGCTGGATGGAAACCTGCTTGCTTTTCCCTAATCCGAGATTCTCGTTCCACAGTGAGGTGACGAACGAGAATTGAGGCCAGTAATTTTGTCACGACTGGCTTCTGACTAATACCCCTGTGATTAGCACAGTCGGCGCGACTGCCCTTCTGGTATACTGCCATAATAATCGTTTTACTCCAGTTAG
>CALYDF020004870.1:0-14953 GCA_944474145.2 Dicrocoelium dendriticum | reverse complement strand
CGCACCTGCGACCACGGCCAGACGCAGGTGGGTTTTTGGCGGGTTTGCACCAATTTGACCAGGGGCTGCCTGGCTTGAGGCGGGCAGTAGCAAACCATTGAACACCCGGAGGTGTCCTCCCACCGTCAGAGACAATGCGTGGCACTCGTACTCTACGGCAATCGAGCATTGAGAATATCACCCGTAACCTGTTGTCTCCCATGGCTAGGTTTTACGGAAGTGGGCCATCGACCACTTCCTAACCTCCGGAGAGGATGGACTAGGATACTGCCAGGGCGCCCAATCCTGACAGGAGAACGACTCGGGTCCTCAGCCAAAGCCTTCGATTAAATGAACACCCGAAAGGCAGCGGGTCTAGCACATGGTCAGTTAGCCGACACATGCGGATTGGTGTCCTGGATCTTAGCAGGGAGAAGGGCGAAACCTAACTCCCACCCAGCAGTCGCCACGTGGAGGCGCCCAGGACATGAGACTTTGGCGCAACAGTAGCAGCAGTGGGTAGACCATCTGTCAGGATCTAGCCACCACCAGCCTCAGCGCACCATAGGCTCTCCCGCCGGACATATATATATATATATACGTGTATGTAAACGGACATACACTTGTACTTTAAAGAACATGTTTTACAGTGGATTTACCTTTTATGGGACGAATACTGCGGTGAGTCCACCGGGCTCAGCCTAAATTTGCTGACAGTTTTTCCCACATTTTGAATTTTCACCATGACCATTCTGTAGGACCTGTTCAGCTTCAGCTTTTTTAGCCGTATAAAACCATTGTCATAAAGAGGATGGCACAGGAAAACCTTTGATTGCGCCGACTTTGTCTGGATGGAACTCGATACCAGACGCAGAGTTCTGATAACCCAAAAAATCAACCGACGGTTGATTTAGCTTACACATGGTGAGGTTAACAATAATTTCCCAGTTTCATAGGCGTTGAAATAGCAGTTGCAAATGATCCAATTGTAATGACTTGGATATGCTTGCTACCAAAATGTCGTACCTATAAGGATACATGAAATCTACGTAGCACGTAACGTCATGTATGAACCTTGGGAAGGTTTTACGACATTTCTCGGACAAACGGCATCCGCATAAATTCGAATCGACCAAATGTTGGGATGACGCCAATCTTAGGAAGATCGCATTCTTCAACGGGAATCTAGTGATAGGCTCTCTTTTAGTCGATTTTACTAAACGTTGACTTACCATTTAAGCAGCTAGGAAGAACCTGAATATGCAGACTCGAGTACTCGTCAGGGTAGATGCATTTGTTCAGTGGGGGAGGGGGTAACCGCCACGGGTTTGTAACTCTTTGGCATCATCTGAAACTTAGAAACACGATGAATTCCAGAAGGGGATAATACCAAGTTCATGCATATGCTCAAATTCCGCCTTACCCAACTCCAATTTCTCAGGAGCAAGACGTCGTGGTCGCATGGCGACTGATGAACCACGGGTTCGTTTGTGGTACGTGACGTTAGTTGCTAACGGAAGAATGGCGTTAGAGGGACAGATCAGCTGTGGAAACTGTGCAAACAGTTCTAGAAAATCTTTATTAGCTTGTGGTTGGAGTTAAACGGAAGTAACATTTTCTAATGACGTTGCAACTTGGCAGATAGAAAACCGAATTTATTTCTAGATTAGCTTCCGCTGACGGTTTTCAATAACTAGCTTGAACTGACGCAGGAAATCGTTTCCGGGGCTTGCAGTTACTGTAAAAATCCAACGGATTTTATATTTAAGAGTAAAATCGATGGTGAGGGAACACTGGCCAAAAATCGCATTGGGCGTTCCCTTGGTGGCACGTAAATTTCCTGTCCACTGATTCGTTTGAGCGTGGTGTGATCACACTGTACTTCCTCCCCAGTGTCGACTAGGAACGTGGTCCCTGAGATTCGATCGGCTATCTTAAATATACTACTTGCAGGGTTTTGAGTACTGATGTAAGTCGTTAGTACTTGTCGATCAGCCTGTTCCAAGTTACGGTTAGCTGTCATAGGTTGACCACTGTACCTCTCTTTACCCTCACGCTTAAGGTACTTTCCCCGTACTTTAATACTTAACTTCGAGACCTGTTGCATTATCTCCCATAGATTACCCTGTTCTCCTGTCATCTACAGATAGGGTACATATTAACGGTACGATTAATAAAGCGAAGTTCTAGTTGCAGCGGCTTGTCTAGGGCTTCTTTAGTTGATTTGATCATTTCTAGACATGTTGCTATTTGCAATAAGTTTTCTTCTAAGGCACTAACTGATCCATTTTATTTTTTTTTATTTCATCGACTTCACATTGATCTCTCAACAACGCACACTTTCTATTCTACGCGTTCATAATTCAAAATTTCATTCTTCCGCACGTCATCATATCGTCTTGTCCTACCTATTACGTTTGCTTGTTGACCTAGTGAAAATCATAAACAAGCTGTACGAGCGGTTGTTGGAGTGGCAGTTGTGCATCTTTTCCATTTTCTCCCCTGGTATATTCATTATTATCACCCAGTGTGTACGCAGTTGTGGTGTAAATGTTGAAATTGAACGCGTTAGTGTTCATAAAGCTTAGTTTGTCTTGTATTGACTTCATAAGACTGTGGATCTGATGACGTCTGCCAAAGTTTTATTCTTTCTGCGTCTTTCTTTTCCATGCGAATGTGCAAGGTTTAGGGCAATTTCTAACAGAACTACTGAGCCTTGCGTGATAACAGCAGATAGAGCGTCGGGTGGTACTTCGAGCACGACTACGTGAACGGCGTGTATCCCTACACTTCTGCTAGTTTGGGCTTCACTGTTACGCTTTGCGTTTCAGTGAGGCGATTTCGTCCACAAGTGCTTGCATTGAACGTAGGTTGGTTGCGTTTCCGTTTGATGGAGCTACGGTTTGTACCCACTGAGGTGCATCAGATGGCCGGACAATGCTAGACGAAATGCAAAGTGGCTCAGTGTTACGCTCCAGTAAGCTGTCTGCGATTTCGACGATTTCTGACAACGGTTTGGACTTGGCGAGGCATAAGACATCTTGCGCGTGTTCAGACAAACGTTGCGGTCAAAGTTCGTGAAGCAATAATTCGTCCATGATTAACCTATTAGGGGACTGCGCTTCTCCAATTAGTATCGACGGTTTCTCGTTTCCTAACTGCAATCCGGAAACTAGTTGATGCAACTATGTCTGAACGTGTGCCTCGTTTTGTTACGACATCTTTCAGAGCACTACAACCATTGGTTGGATCAGCCGTCACAATAAGATCGCCGATCTGGACAGTGAGATCTACGGGCAGACAAAATAACAAGTTGTTGAACTTATCTAATTCACCTGTGATACGTTTATTGGTAAATTCTGCCTCTAAGCTAATGAACCGTAAAGCATTGTCTATCTCCATAGACGCAAGAACTACCAGAGTGACTGAATGAACAGTCTGCTTGTCCTCATTATATATTTATCGATTGAGTCTCTATGGTCCAGAGAACAATAACCACTTAATGAAAGTGAATGAAAAAGTGTCACGTATAGACCAGGAAAGATTTGGAACAGCTTCACACAAAAAGGGGACGGTAAATCCAATGGGATTCGCTAATGTAGTGGCAAAATTGACTCAGCTCGGGATCACCAATGTAGCGAGAGTGGCCGGCTCACATTAACAGACTGAGTGTCTTCGCCTGACTGTCAGCTAGTACCGTTCCCAATAATTGAAGGAAAGGCAACGACGTGACGGGACGAATGTGCATTGTGGTGTTCACTGATCTCGAGTAGTGTCTAGAACTACGACACCGCACGACGCGGAGCTAGCTGGGGTAGGATGTCGGGGACCGTACGATTGAGCGGCGTGTTTAATCCAACCGTGTCACAGTGTGTACGTATCGGGTGTGTTGGGTCGGGCGAACGATTTAACATACATTTCAGTAATCTGCAAAAATCCCTTAAATATACAACAAGATGGTAATTTTATTTAGTATTTTACACAATATGATATGTCAAATCATGTAATTCTCCAGACTGCTACCAATGTTCTATACTTTACCAAAGTTTCTCTACTGAGAGTTCTAGTGAAGGGTTGAGCCCGCTGGAAGCTTTATTCTCAATGCATCACGTCTCACCGCCTTGCTTTTTTCTTTTTCGACTTTCTAGTCGAAATTACCACAACTTACTCAACCCTGTGTACCTCTTAACTCAGGGTGCACGGACGTGTAGCTCACTCGAAAAACCCCTACCGCTGTGCAGCCAGTTCTAGATGTGATAATGCAGAGTGCTCAACTACTCGATATTCACTTTTTCCATTCAACGCTCAGGGGGCTATCACCGAACTGGGTCGACTCGTTGCCACCCTACATCCACCGGAAGCGGTCGACCAGTCTACCTATTCTGACATTTGAATTACCTTTGTCGATCGATTCGCCAAAAGATACGTCATCAGTCAGTAAGGCTGTTCTGGTTTTCAGTCGCCCTCTATGCAGACGGTGAATTATGAGTCTGCTGGTCGATGACAGCACGTACAACGCTGCAGCATAATCGACGTTATTTTAGTATCGTGGAAGTAAACACCGGGTATCCAGGTCGTCCTTGACTCTTGGTAATTGTGAAACTCTTCCGACATCTGCCGAAGCCACCGAGTGTCCAATACCAGGTACATCATTTAGCGCCTGACACAACGCTGAATCTCACATAAAACTTTCGTCGCCTTTGTTAAGCAATTCATTGTAGTTCGGTCCGCCTTGCTTATTCGTTTATGACCGTGGACCGTGGTTACCTAGAACAATGTCATCAAAGAACTAGTGAAATGGATCTAAAAATGTGAAGACGAGCCGAGGGGCAGTTCATGATGAATGGACGGTGCCAGATAAACATTCAGATAACGGGTTTCAAGAATAAGAGACGAAGGAACGATTCACAACAATTCTCTCACTTCGTGACCGCATAAACTCAGATATGAGGTAGCTTATCACGTGGATGCTATTCAAAGCGACCACACGCATCAACCGGACTTATCCTGCGTCTTGTTTCCTTACACTTCTTTGATTTGTTGCCCGTTTGACCTCGCTGAAGTTTTGCCCAACTGTTTTCAGTATTCTCTAACCATACAAGCCACTCTAAGTTATGGATCTGTAAGTGGATCGCCTTCCACTGTCGCATAGATAAACGCTTACCCTCATGCGTCGTTAAAGCTCGTGTGACTTTTCGATACCCAAATCACTTATTGGGACGGTGGCAGCTGACCATATTAGCCAAAGGTATAGTGAAAACGCAACACTGCGGCCTGTAGTGATGTCCAAAAGATCTACATACCAGCTCGGAAAACCACCCAAAACTTCTACGGCTAATCCGAGCTACTGGCTGGTGGTTGAGTGGTCTGCGCACTTGGCTTGCAATCACAAAGTCACTGGTTCGAATCCGCGTAGGAGTGGGCGTTCAGCCCATTCGCGACTGGTGATGGTCGCGCGCCAGCGAAGGGCCATTATGACGTACGCCTTACGATTAGTATTACTTATTGGTATTCAGACGAACACTGGAATCCACCATATCTGGGCACATTGCGAAAGTCGTCATGCGGAGAGAATCTGCTCCCAAACATTAATCCGAAATTATCGGTTCGATACGTTAGCCATACCTTTGTGATACACAGACGCAACTATTTGCAGACAGCACAGGCTTTTTGGACAATACAATGAATGACATTATACCATAGAACCAGAGATTGAAAGTCATCAACCTTTACTGAACCTTTTGGTTTCCAGAATAGTGGACAGTGAACTAGAAGCTTCGGTTTACAGAAAAGGCAAGCACACCGACCGCTTCCCAAACTTCGACTGCAATCATCCAAAATGTCACAAAATAAGCTCTATACGACCACTATTCCGAAGGATCGAATCACACTATAGTACCATGGAAGCAAATTATAAGGAAGAAAACATCTGTTTGCATACTTCAGGCGCAACAGGTACCCGCACAGTTTTCTCCGTATGTACATCAATCCCAGAACCACCAATGCCACAACTACACTGACAGCGACGAAACCGATAGTTTTGTTGTATGTGAAGAACGTCTCGGAACTGGCTGCCAAAATCCTCAAACCACCACTTAATGGCGGCTCATAAACCAACAGCCACGCTGATAGGAACTCCGTCTAAATGGAAAGGAAAAGCACATGAGCAACGAAATGTTGTCTACTGTGTTCTGTGCCAAAACTAAAAAGCACTATGTGGCCAAACAGGACGAGAACATAGGAGCACAAACTTGCGTGCAGAAAGAATTATGCATGATCCTGAGTTTCTGTGCATACCGATAAATAAGGACACGGGTTTTTTGGACTAGAGCAGACATTCTAACAGACACAGTCACTGGAAAAAGAAGGGATTTTCTGGAAACTTGGTTTTCGACAGTGGAAACTTGCGCACTGACCTTGAGTTGTTATACTAACAGTCGAGAAAGGAAGAGATAAGACGGATTGGGGACCGTGGTTTGAACCGACGCAGCCCAGCCACTGAATAACAACCATGTTCTGTAAGCAACATAGCCATTGCATCATGGAACTTGCAAAGTCATCCTTCGTCACAGCAAGCATCCCACTAACCGATAGAGGTCGCTCGAGTATCCCATAGTGCCTAGAGAGGCAATCAGTCTGAGTGAAGCGTGGCTGCGAACGCTCGAAATGTGTATGAAGGACAACTACATAGGCGACGGCATCCGTCTCTGCATTTTCTCGAAGCTCAGTATTTGCTAACGTCTTACTTACTAATACGCGCTGAAGATGCGACCTCGATTGGTGACTTAACATTTGCAATCAAGGTGCTCAGCTCGGAGAATCGATCACTAGTTCAACAGCCAAACCGAGCTACTGGTATTTAGACTTACTGCACCTACATACCACTGCCGGCCCGTAACCTAAAGAGCTTGTCTTGTACTGCTGATGCCATTTACCACATACCATTGCACTCTGGTGTGTGTAATCTGTTACGTGACTATTTTACAGACCGTACTCACTTCACCAACTTGAACGATAAGAAATCCTCTGTCCTCCGTGCCGACCGTGGTGTTCTACAGGGAGCGATCCTATCACCTTTTCTATTTTCCTTGTATGTTGAACATCTCCCTATACAAACCACGTTTATAGGGTGTAAATATGCTGATGATGTGCTGTGATGTATGTCCCCCACTAACCAGCATTCCTCATCACTTCAACATGGGTTGGAAGATTTGGTGGAATGGTCTTCATTCAGATCTCTTACGCTTAAAGCTTTTAAATGCAGCGATGTAATATTTTCTTTTCTAAGTGCTGATAAGTTACAGTCCTTCATAACTTTCTCCCCACACTTACTGTGAATGAAAATCTCCTACCCAGCTCTTCCACCGTCAAGTATCTCGGCATTTTTTTGTCCCAGAACCTTTCTTGGTCCGCGCACGTCTGTAAAAGTATACAACAAATCAGAAAACTTTCTTTTTCTGCCGTCAGACTTAAGGTGCTTTCAGTACCTCATGACTGTAATATTCAGGTTTGTGACTTCTTGTATTGGCTAGACCGCTCTCCTGTTATTTTCCCTGGACCGCTTCAGAAAGACTACATCTTATTGATGCGATCTATAAAGCACATTTCCAGATTCAGCCGCTTGCCTAGCGATCCTTTAATTGATTTGATCTTGATGCCTGTAATGATTTTTCTAACATATTAACTGATCGATTTCATCCACTTCACAATGATCTTTCCGGAACGTTCTCTTTCTCTTCTACTCGTTCGAAATTCACCATTTTATTCTCCCGCACGTCGTAGTATCATAATACTGTTTTGCCTTATCTCTCACGTTTGCTTGTTGACAGCAAAAGTTGCTAACATGCTGCGCGAACACTTGTTGGAGTAACGGTTTTGCTTTTTTCACTTTTCTACCCAAGCATGTATGTTAATATTATCATCCAGGTGCCCGCAATGGTGGTGTAAATGCTGAAAATGAACCTATTTGTGTTCATAAAGGTTATTTTGACTTGACTTGGACTCTGAGGTTATTAAGAGGTTGACTGTTTGACAGCCAACCCCTTTGATGTATTGTCCATATCCGGTGTGAGCATTGATCGATTGATGCTGATTTACATTGGCTGGTGTTTGACAAGTAACATTGCGGAACCTCACCGTAATGTCGTTTGACCACAAGCCGGGTACCTTCGGTAGACCATGTTCTTCGCACATCGGCTCACCATCCACTCCGACATGCGTTGTTTGCCGTTGACGCGTTTGGTTAGCTAATGCATCATTTTGTCCACTCGGTAAGGTTAGATTAATGAGTCGGGCCAGATTGGTCACATTCTTCGTCAGCCTAGCTGAACTGCCAACTAAGGGGCGTTCATACACACAACTTCAAGCTACTAACATTTGGTGGTTAACCATGTTTTCCTCTTGTTCTTCCTCTGTCTTTTGTGTTAACTTGGTGTTTGCAGTTATCCTGCCTCCTGAGTTTCTTACGACAAGTGAGATTCACCAGGATCGTCCTATATCTCCTTTTCTTTTCGATTTTGTTATAGAAATAATCATGAGTGACTCCATTCTTTCAGACTCTACCGGGGTGGAAGTTTTGCCAGGTGACCGACTGACGCACCTGGAGTATGCGGACGACATAGCTCTTCTTGGGTCGGACGCAGTGGCTATGCAAACACCACTTGACGGACTGACACGTAGCGCTGCACGCTTCAGCATGTGCTTTACACTGTCAAAGTGCAAAATATTGTTCTAGGACTGGATCGACACACCTCCGGTTCTAGCTATCACGGAACAGCCACTGAAAGTGGTGAACCGGTTCACTTTCCTTGGCGTTGTGTCACCTCTAGTGCTGACATCACTAAGAAAACTACTTCATATATCAGCAACGCCCGCGTGGTTTTTCGGAGATTCAACCATCTATTGAGACTGCGGGATATCAGCTTGTCAGTGAAAGATAAAATGTTTAATGCTGCGGTTAGCCCAGTTTTACTGGATAGATCAGAGTTGGTCAGTTCGCAGCAAGGATATTAAACGCTGGACTGTGTTTGACCACCGGTACTCGCGGAATATTGCCCACGTCTGGTGGGATCACCGGGTTAGCAATGCTGAGGTCCGGCATTTAATTTTTCTGAGGAACTCTTCTGGTTCATCACTCGAGTGTTTCCTGACTCTTAATCACTTATGTTAACTAGCCCATGTCTTCCGCATGCTGGTTGTTCGGCTTCCTCGGAGTGCATTTTACGCCCTGGCTTCACTAAATCGGGCGAAACCTCGAGGTTGCCAGTCCATGACGTGGCATAGAAGCCTGAAAAAACTGACTGAGAGAGTTGAGCAGAATGGTGCGTTTCGTCTTCCTCGATGAGGGCCTCGGGATAGTCCACGCCAATGGTTGGGTACCGTATCAGACATGATGCAGTCACGCAGTGAGTGGCGTTCCTGCATTCGGTTTCTTCCATCTGGTTGCTAATTTTTGTTCCATTTTAATTAACTTAATGCACTTCCTTGGTTCCATTTTCTTTACATTCTATTTGCATTCGACCCCACTTTCTTGGCGTTATTACGTATTGCTATTCTTTCGATCCATCGCACGTCGATGCTCGGATCACAGCTGTTCAAATGCAATGAACTTGCAGCTGTTTTTGTTTACCCTTGAATTTTTTCTGCTAGCACGACATTCTATCCATGGAACCTGGCTTTTAGTTGCTTAACAGCCCGAGGTGAAAGCTAGGTTGTAGTCTATGCGTAAACAATATCGGTGACGTGCTTGACTAAGTGCATGGATGTAGGCCACGTTTCGAGCAACACGCCACTCCCACTATCTTGTTAACACCGAAGCCTAATTGGTAGCTAGGTCTGGAAGCGATCGCTTTGTGTCCCTCATAAATTTTTCACTTAGCTTTACCGTGTCACCCGTTCTAGTTTGCGCACAGTTCTAGGCTTTGTTTAGATAGACGCACGTCTGAATTCATCTTCATCATACTGTCACTAAACTTCGAAGCCCCTTAATCTTATGTATGTATTTAATATCAACAGTCTAGCAACTACACATAAAGCCAACAAATCCATGGAGATTAGCAGATAAGGGGAAGTCACTGCATCAAAATCATCGTGGCATACTAGTTGAAGGTGAATAACACACTTCAGCTACTATGCCGCAGGAAAAAAAGGAACGTTTTGACACAAGTAGAACAAATCATTTTTGGTTTGTTTTGCACATGCCACTTTTTCTCTTTTTTGTCATTTCCAATGTTGGTCGTACTAAACATGTGAATCAATACAATTCTGCACACAATTCTTCCACTGATTTCGGTTGCGGGCCATGTCTTCAATCTGTTCCACCTGTCGGTCATTTTCAGGTGTTTACAGTCAATCCACAGGTGTGCAGGTAGTTCGCCAAGATGCGGCACGGTATATAGAAAAGCGTGATGGCATTCCGGCTAATGAGCATGATATATTTCTGTCAACCGGTGCTAGTGAAGCTGTCAAGGTACGTAAGCTAACCAAAGAATTTTCGCAACACTTCTTCATCGCCACTCGTTTTTCACTCATTTCTGAGCCCTTTTTGTTGAAGTAGGTAGACAGCTCTGTCCAACACGTTTTGCGGTATTGCTTGAGAGAGCGATCAGTACACCCGACGACTCCGCAATACTTCAAGAGGATCTGGATAAGGTGTATGCGTGGTCAGTTCAGAACCAACTCCCATTCAACACAGAAAAATGCAGAGTATTACACTTACGTCACCAATCAGCATTTTTCTATAAACTGGGTGACCATGTGCTTCACACAACTGCTGAGGAAAAGGATTTAGGAGTCTTGATTCAGTCCGACCTTGGTTGTTCAGCCCAGGCAAAGAAAGCATCGAACGTGAGCATTCGAAATTTGGGCCTTCTCAGGCGCACATTTGGACGCTTCGATCCATCCGTTTTTCACCAACTTCTAGGTGCATACATACGACCACACGTGGAGTATGCAATACAAGTCTGGCAGCCGTGGCTGAGGAAAGAGCTCTCTGATTTAGAGAAACCTCAACGACGCGCAACGAAGAACGTGAATGGTTTAGGCCAGTTACGCTACGAAGACAGACTGAGATCGCTCAGGATATTTAGTGGTCAATATCGAAGACTACGGGGAGATTTGATTTTGGCTTATCAGATTCTGACAGACCCCAATCATACCTGCCGCCATCTGCTGGAGCTCAGTAACAACAACAATCTGAGAGGCCATCATCTGAAGCTGGCAGTGCAGTACAGCCGTTTGGAATGTCGACGGAATTTCTTTTCCGTGCGTGTTTGCCAAGCCTGGAATGCTCTCCCAGAATCTGTAGTCAGTGCACCCAACCTGATCGAGTTCAGAAATCGAGTTGATAATGCCCTCACTTCATTGCACTATCTCCCATAGTACAGTCTAGTTTTGAGAGATCCAAAATCCATACTTTAAAAATAATTTTCCCCCACGCAAATTTCAACAGTGGATGTATATTTGGACGCTTCAAACTCAAACACTTTGCGCCATGCAAATTTCAAGGAGCAGTGACTCTTTTAACCAAATACTCCATGCCTCATGATTCCCTCCGAGTTATAGTGGATTATTATTTTGACACTTCAAACTCGGTGAGTCCACAAGCTTGTAGTGACTCGTTGTTAAACGATTTTACTGAATTGGTTTCCATTGAATTTTCCACACTTCTATGATTTTCGCACTGATCACCCTACGGGATTTGTCAAGCTTTAGCTTTTATACCCGCATAAATCCATTGTTCCATTGTTCCATTAAGTCGACGAACTATTCTTTCGATTATGTTTATCGACTGTAACACAGAGAAGAGTGATTAGGTTGTATAGTCGCTCTACCAGGCCTGTGTTCCGATTCGCATATGTATTAAGCAGTTACGGAGTTTTCGCAACTCAATTACACTGCCTCTTACTTTTAAGCTTCGTAGATCTCCACGATCTTTTTATCCGAGCAACCTTCTGCGCCATGTTACGGGCCAAGCTCAGACCCAACTGTTCAACCTTACACATCATATCCTGATACTTGCGTACGTATGTTGTCGGCAAGGTGTTTCGCCTTACCCCGGAACCTCTCACGTCATTTCGATTTTAAAATCACAGTGAGAAGACGAAGATAGGCAGGTGCCTGCATTTCATATCATCTCTTCAGTGTCGAAAACGATAACTGGAAGTCAACTACAACTCAAGTGATGCAAACTTGCAAGTAAACAAAAAGAACCATGAGAATCACCTTCCTGTGTCCAAGGCAAACTGGAACTGACCGATAGTTGCTTTTGAACACAAAGCTCCTGTTTATCGCAACAGCCTCAGCGAAACGGAGAAGAGGGGAATTGGCATACCTCAGCATAACTTTGAACGATTTGCTGACCTCTATCGGGTGACCTGAGATCGATAAGTGCCTGCCGATCGAAAATGCTGGCGGCCTGTGTGAATGCGTAGTCTGAGCTGGGCATACCTGTCAAACCAGCTCGTGTTGGAGGCACTTCGGAACGTGCTCCTTCATCCGGGTACTGAAGGTCCTATCAGTTCTCCCTATGTAACTAGCTCCGAAGTTACCTACGAATTGGTACACAGTGGGAGTTGGCCCCGATAAGCTGAGTTCGCTACAGTGGATGCGGCGGTAACTTGTGGGTTCGGTCGATAATGTTTACTTTAGCAGCCGCGGTTAGTCGTCTCCTTGTGGCAATGTCACTCTTAAATGGGAACTCTAAGAATATGTTCTTTTTACTCACGGTTCGCACTGGCTCTTTAGTTCGGCTGGTTTAACTATGCTTTTCGATAAACCTACGAGGTTGGCTCTTTGCAATTAGTGTACTAGTAATCAGTTCCATTTTGTCGGCCAGGCAATCGGTTGGACATATTCGTGTGGCACGACTAAATAAGGTCTTTACCAACGTCCGTTTGTACCGCATTGGTGGAAAGCTGGAAAAATGCAGGTACTGGTCGGACCATGCGGCTATTCTGTAGATCCATCGTCTCATCCTCTTGTGAAGTCCTAGTCTAGATATTCATGGTTGCATGACAGTGTGGTATCTGTTCAATTCACCCATGTACTACTGTCGATGATAATGGTAATGATTATGCGTAACAGCTTGGGAACGTCAGGCCGTTGTGCCAGCTTCTGCTTGGCTCTGCTTCACTCTCCCTTTCTTTGTTCCATTGTTCGTTTCTTGGGGTTGAAGTGCCATGAATCATACACATTGCAATTTACTTCCTTTTCTGTTATTATCTAGCCTTGTTCCTAGCAACTACGATAAGTTTATCGAACCCTTTATGTGCCTGATTGTACTAAATGTGCTTTTTTCACTTTAAAGTATATACTGCAGCTTGTGTCCACTGGACGAAGTGGGAATGAAAGGGCTGGTATAATGGTCCCTATACCTCAGTATCCACTTTACTCGGCTACCAACGCGGAGTATAATGCTCATCAAGTGAGTCTGTCCGCTTGTTTTGGTTACCGATGTCAAGTGTTGATAAAAGAGCACCTTGTTTGCAGTTTATTTTTCTTACATTCGAAATATTTCTCTTGGGCTAGCTTTATGCGGAAGAAAGTCCGCAGCACTTTCCTGGCTTCTGAGATAAATACGTCTTGTTTTCCGTATGTTTGAAGGCCATATCCGTATGGGTGGCCGACATTTCTAGCCGTTTGTGGTGTTGTATCGCCTTCTTAAATCTTTTCTCTGTGAGCTTTAACCCTGCTCCATTCGGTTTTACTTCTCTAAATCTAACTGTCGACCTCATCTGTAACCTCCAGTGCAGTTGTGTCGCTCTTTCTCTATAGCTCTGAAGCACCAAACACTGACTACCGCAAGCATTTGAGAGTACGCTAAGGAACATGGAAATTGTTCAGTTTTCTTTAGGTGGCCCATACATCCGAAAATGCTTTACCGCTCCCCCCGAAACTTGGCAAATACTTCTTCACCGACATAGTAACGTGGGTTACTCCCAGTTACATCAAATAATCTTGGAAACGGGTTTCTTGAACTGAAAGCGCTACCAACTGCTCCTGCACTTACAGCAACAACTTCCTTGATAAGCCCTAGTCGTCACTACTTAGATGGCGATTGTGACATCTGGATCTAATGAGTGATGGTCAAGACTTGAACATCCAGCTTTTTTGCTGAAGTCTGTACTCATATTTGCCTTGCAATCCATTTCGAGTATTTTTCTTAAACTTTTTGGTCCTCTCCACGGCTAACAGCGTTTCTACTTAGCTTCAGAATACCAATACCGTTCTGTTTACGACTAGATGAACCCACAGGGTATTTGTGTACGATAGCCTATATTACCAGCTATCACGTAGCATGTGTTGTATCAGTCGGGAGGATCCTCACATGTTGGTTGTTTGCGCTCACTATCATATTGTGAACTTCCCGCGCCGCACAGTGTAATCCAGTGCACATAAGTATGTTGGAGGTATGATCTTCGCAGCCATCCCCACTTAACGTATGCCACTAAGTGCATCGCCGTCGTATCGCGACGAGGCCAGAAGTCTCCCTACTTCGTCTTCTATGAGCTGCACATACTCTTAACTAGGTCAATTCTTGGCCTTTAACTAGACTATCGTTTTTGTACTTGAACTGACCAACCGAAATAAGCTACGCGATAAGTCGAACTATTGCTACATCGCATCGGGTATTAAGATACATTAAGTCTTACCCTTTGATACACTGATTCTACATATCACGTCTGTTTATTTGCATCAGCTCTAGTTTTGAGATGTCACATAACTCAATCACCTCACTGATTTTACTAACACCTCAACATTGATATTGAAAGTTGCTGCACTAAAGTTGCAAAATATACATGAATGTTTTATTCTCGACGGTACGAGACATGCCTAAAAAGGCCGGACTATAATAATACAAACGCGTATGCACGGTAATTTTACACAAATGTTACATGTTAACCAATACCTACTGGATTTATGTTGTATGCATGTATGTATGTATATGAATTGTATGTGTATGAATTGCTCAGTA
>CALYDF020004869.1:0-14955 GCA_944474145.2 Dicrocoelium dendriticum | reverse complement strand
TCACCGTTTGTTTAGTTATTCATTTAGAATTACAAATGTTCTGAAACGAGATCAAGGACTGATGGTCGGTGCTCTAGATGAATCTGCGGCCTAGCAGGTAGTGGCAATCCTGCATTGATAAACTTCCATAGGATAAACAATTCTTTAGGAGTTATGCAATACTTACGCTCACTTTATGAGCAGCTTTTGCTTGCATATGAAATGACTGGTTTGGTTCTTATGGCATGTGCAATGACAACACGACTCCGATAGCTGTGTCGCTAGCATCCGTGTCCAGAAGACGGTAAGGCATCAGAGTAACTTAGTACCGGTGCTTCGAAAGAGGTGGTCCGAATTTTCTCAAACATTTCTTGTTTTCTAAACGCATATTTTATCCACCTTTATTATCCCATTTAACGGCGAGGCAATGATCGTTAAGTTGCGAAAGAAATGCCGGTAATGAGAAGCAAAACAGAGATACAGCAAACACTATCAAGACACTCTGGGACGGGCTATGAGCGGACGTGTTAGACTTTATCCGGGTCGCAACTTAAGACCTCTTCGGATACAATGTCATCTAGATAGGTCACTTGATTTTTAGATACCGACCTTGCAATGGTTTTATTGTTAACCACGACTGCATTAGCCGAGCGAGAACGAAAGTCAGACATTGATTCTTCCTCTATTCTACTATGATTGATGATATCACCAAGATAAACCACGCAATACATTGGTGCAAATGTGAATAGGGTGGTGTGGATCAGACGTTGGAAGGTCGAGGGTGTGTCAATCAGCCAGAAGGGCATTGTCTAGAACTTGTAAAAGTCAGATGGGTCGATGAATTTCGATTTCATGGTATCCTCACGCCAGGTCCAACGTACTGTACCAGCGGGGACCGGCGAGGGCCTCCGTAATGTCACACTTCCGCCGTAATGCGCACGAGTCTTTTTGCTTACCGACGTTTAAAAATAAAACAAAAATAAGAGTGTATATTCTCGAAGTTCCACAAGACACACCAAAGAAGGCATCATCAGTTTTGTACACGCAGATATGCAAAGATTTCAAGTTGCTCAAATCTTAGTCTTCATAAAGTGAGTAGATTCATGAGATTCAAGACATAAGCTGTGTATGTGAAAAATGTTTTCATGCTGTAGTAGCAAATTGCTTAACAAATTCGAAGACCTCAGTAGGCACGAATAATGCTATAGATATTTCTCTTATGCAATGTTTGAATCGCTGACTCAAGCTGAGCTTCATTAAGCTGGAATGATTTGAACTCGAGCCGATTGCTTGCACCATTATTCGCAGACAAAGGTCATCCATTTTCGCTGGTCTGTCATATTCTATGGCGTCAGATCTCCCTGCACCGTGTTGATTTTCTGTACTTATTCAGTTGATAGAACCACTAAAGTAATTGGTGAGGGATCGGAACGGCTGATTTAGCACCATCCGCAGTAATTGCAAAGATCCTCAAGATGCGGCCAACGTGTCTGAAAAACTTGGAAAGAAGGGCAACCGACAGCAGGCAGGCGAAGCTATAGCTAGACAGAAAGGCAGAGGAAGCAATCTAGAAATGTTAAACCATATGCAACAAAGGGTTAACAGTTGAAGCATTGTGCACTGTGTTACTTCCTTACCATATATGTTATACATAGGAGTTCTTACGAAAAGATAAGCAATGAGAAAATACGAAGAGATGCAAGGTTGGGCAGGATCACTACTAACAGCACGGATTGGAAGCGGTTGTAATGTGTAACGTTTAACTATGTATCTGGATATAGGAAGCTAAAGCGCAGCCTCTCGCTGGATGAGTACGTTGTCTTAGGTTTCCAGGGAAAGATAGCTGATGCAGGCTGAGTAATGGCAATCAAGAGATGAGGCTGGATGTCCGTCTACAACGACAAGCCAAAGCGATTTTTATTTTGCTTGTGCTACCGTAGCATATACATTCAACCCACGCACCACCATTTTCATCTCTTCACCAAATGCGTAATGTTCTTTAGGACCTGTATAATTAAATGTCTGTTTCCAGCTGCTAAATGTTGTTGTCTGCCCGCTTCTTTTTTCCTTCCGTTTGCCTCTAGTACGACTGCCACTCCTTGAAAAACACCAAGTCACTGCCTTAACTCCGTCTCCCTCTAACTGGCTACGTTGTTTCTGTGACGTCGTAGGGTTCACAGCTGTGACCTATTACTGTCCTTTTCTCGAAACCGCATGCAAGACGCCCTTTCGGCCCATATCCTTAGCACTGGCTGCTTTCGGATTCGTGACTTTTGCCAGCTTCTATCATGAACAGTTTAACCTACGATTTATCACCAAACTCCTTCCATAACCCATATATTCCCTGACCTTAGTGGATACGCATCCTTCATCCATCTTTTGATTGTGCTGTTTCAGAGCCTCTCTGCTTGCGTAGTATCTAAAGTGTTTGTGCCACATCAGAGGCATTATATAAAGACACCGCTGGAGAAGATATATACTCAAAGAAAGTACATATACTGCAAGGTATCACAGGGCGAGTCGTCACTACATACCGTCAGCCTACTCACAATCTCAAAAGCAATGCTGACAACACGATACATCACAAACGATTTGCACTCTTTACTAGGGCATCTGAACCTGATGTGGCATAGAGAACCTGCAACTATAAAGTTACCATTTGACTGCTTTTTCTTTCAACCGTGTACACATACGAATTTTACTTCGTAATAAAGGTATCCCAACTCCATTCGTTTTCCATTACCGTTTTGCGTAAATATTTGCTGTCAATGGATTGTAGATGTAGGACGCTTGGTATTTTTTCTCTCGGAAAGCGCAAACTTCGTACATTCATTCTACAATCTTCACGTAAAGCAACTTCCCATGTCCGCAGAGGAGGACTGAGTCAAGCACGCATAATCGGGCACGAAAGCCATAGCCATACACAGCATTCAATAAGGTCGATTGTTTAAAACAAGCTTTTATGCACCTGCGCAGCGACCTTAAAAATATTTGTTTATTTCAGCGCAAATCGCTGTACTCTCTTACCACATTCCGTTTTATAGCGGAAGTGTGCGTTTTGGATATCAATTTCTGTCACAAACTGATGGTCCCAATGGATTTTAGATATAAGTATAACAATGTTCATTCCATGCATAACGTTTGAACACCACTACTCTTCACTTCTAGCTAATTATATTTATGGCAGTAACGTAAACAATGTTAGTTGCGGAATATTTTTCTAACATCATAATTCCTGCAAAGTCGTGCCTCTCGTTACCTTGGATATACCATTTAGTTAACTGTTTGGTTGGCTTAAAGTTTGCGTGACCAGGCTTTAACCACCAGGTTTCCCTGGCGTTACTGTCAGGATGCTCATCAGATTGGGGAGCGTTCCGGTTAGTTAACCAAATCCTCGACCCCGTCTGCTTAGGGTGGTCCTCTCCACCCCAGAAGGGCGCAGGGCCTTACTGCGATTTGCCTTCAAGCTCAAAGGTACCAACGTTAGTGTGCAACCACACCTTCCGTTAGCGGATAGCTTAAAGTTAAAGAAAGCCATCAGAGACCTAAAAGCCCGGCGCGCAGCTTGCGAGCAAGGTCTCCGATTGGTGTGTTTTCAGGTGGTCAGCCGGCGGTCCTTTTCCGCCCTGCCAGAACCCATTCTACTTACGCACGACCCAGGGCTTGTCGTGCCGAAGCCCTCCAAGTAGTACTTAATAACCTGCGTAGCCTGAGGAACAAGATGTGCGAGGTGGGTCTGCTCGTAGAAAAATCTCGTCCAGATATACTTGCTTTCACTGAAATGTGGCTGTCTGGGAAATCACAGATAGCGAAGTATATCTGCCTGGCTACGCACTGTTCCGCGCTGACCGCTCCATTGGCCGTCAAGGGGTGGTGTAGCTCTTTATGTGAGTTATCACATCGACGGATTGAGGAACAGCGTTTTTCAGTCTCTCGAAAAATCTATTGAGGCTCTCGCAGTCTTGATTTGCGCTTCATCGGTTCAGCTTACGGTCGTGTTATTGTATAGAAGCCATATGTGCACCTCAAATGGAATCATTGAGTTTATACGCACTCACTCTGCGAACAAGTGTCTGGTGCTGGGAGACTTCAACCTCCCAGAGGTTTGTTGGGATGATCTATCTTGCAGTTCGGCTCTAGGATCGTTCGGTGCAGAACTGCTGGAATTAACGCTGCAGGTACCACTACACCAGTTCGTGGACCTCCCCACTAGGTACATGAGCAATCAGCAGCCGTCCACCCTAGATCATATTTCTGCTAAGTCACTTGACTTTGTAAATGACATTAAATACGACTCGCCTCTTGGCGCTAGCGATAATGTTTGCTTATCTTTCCAGTGTACCCTTATCAGGCCTTGCCAAGCAACTACCAGTTGGTATCCGAACATTTGGGCCGCGGACTTCCAAGCGATGCAGGATAAGGCTAGGTCATCGGCTTGTGTGCTATATGAGACCGACACTGTTCACATGGCCTGGGAAAAAGTTAAGGTTCACTTCGTCGACATTGCTGCACCTCACATCCCACTGGTAAAAAGAAGGGAATCGAGAGCGCAGCCTCCGTGGATAGATTCCGCAGGGAAGAGCCTGCTAAAGAAGCGGTCTAGATTCTGGCGAGCGTACCGAACAGCTCCGTCAAACAGCATGTTTGACAAGTATCGGTTGGTTCGAAATGAGTGTAAGCTACATCTTAGGTTGGCCCGGCTTCAGTATGAAAAGGGCTTAGCCGATACTGCCTCGAAAAATCCCAAGAAATTCTTCGCTTACGTTAAATGACGCTGTGGTGCAAACTCGTCCATACCACCATTGCTTCGAGGAGATGGGACTCATGCCTATAGCGACCACGACATGGCATGCGTGTTTGGTGAGCAGTACTCAAGCGTCTTTGTCCGCAAAACAAATACGCCATGCAAAAAGTTAGCTTCAAGAGTCTCTGAGGACTGTTGTCTGGATGAAATTCCTGTATCGGAGTCCCAAGTTCTCCGGTTGCTAAGCAAAGTAAACCCAACTAAGGCTTCTGGGCCAGATTCTGTTCATCCAAAATTGTTGCACGAATTGGCAGGGGAACTCAGTGGACCCCTGACTTGCGTGTTTCAGAAGTCACTCAACAGCTGTGTTTTACCTACCGAATGGAAGGAGGCTGTTGTCTGCCCGATTTCCAAGTGCGTTGACAAAGACCTACCGGCTAACTACAGGCCTGTCAGCTTGACTAGCGTGGTCGTTAAGTTACTTGAGAAATTGGTACGAGATACAATGGAGAACCATTTAAATAGGTTTAACCTGCTTAGCGTCGAGCAAAATGATTTTCGTAAAGCATTTTCGTGTCAGACGAACTTGCTGGTAGCTCGTGAGTGCTGGGCTGAAGTCGTAGACAGTGGACATGCGGTGGAAGTGGTGTTCATTGACTTCGCCAAGGCCTTTGACACTGTCCCCCATTCGCGACTCTCACTGAAGTTGAGGTCGCATGGAATATCTGGTCGCGCTCTCCAGTGGGTGTCAGCTTTTCTGGATGGACGGGAACAGTGTATTCGTGTGGAAATCAGTCTTTCGTTTCGACAAGCTGTACTTAGCGGCGTTCCGCAAGACTCTGTCCTAGGTCCGCTGCTTTTTTCTGTTTACGTGAATGACTTGCCGGAGGAGCTTGTGGTACCATCGCTCTTATTTGCTAATGACCTAAAGCTCTGGAATATTGTTGATATCCTTGGAAGTCCTGTGTTTCTTCAACGGGCTCTGAATAGACGCTGGGAATGGTCTGTCTTGTGGTTGTTGCCTATAAACCGGGCAAAATGTTCAGTGCTGCGGATCGGAGTGTCTGCTTCCTCCACAAGTTATGTGCTTGATGAGAGTGAATTTCCTCACGTGACTCATCAGGTTGATCTGGGTGCCGTCCACTGTTCCACACTACACTCTGGAGACAACTGGAAGAAGGCGGCTAGTAAAGGGTTACGGATGTTGTGGTTTATCCGTCGTTCTTTTGAGACCCTAACCGCTGATGTGTTTGTGAAGCTCTTCTCAGCGTTTGTGCGACCCCACCTACAATATTGCGTCCAGGCCTGTCCACCATGTCTTGTCCGGGACAAAATGGCACTAGAAAGGGTGTTGTGTGTCGGTACTAGGTTGGTCAAGGGATTACGAGGACAAACGTACCCCGAACGCCTACTTAGTTTGGGGATGCACTCAATGCACTATCGAAGGATTAGAGGGGACTTAATCCTAACCTACCGTATTTTGACTGGGAAGGTTGGACCTGTTTGTCCTGGCTACTTAGTCCTGCTAGGTTGTCTGGTCTCCGCAGGCATTGTATGAAGCTGGACAAACCGCGGTCCGATCGAGTTAAAGCGGAGACACGGTTATCGCGTCGAGTCATCGAGTGCTGCAACCTGCTTCCAGAAAAGGTTGTCCAGGAAGCTACAGTTAAGGGGTTTGCGCGTCAACTAGACGCTCTTGGGTGGCAACACGATACCTTTTTCCTGACTAATTCCCATCTTCATACTTCGACTCTATTTTCTTTACTTTTCCTCGCCATTGATATTGTTCTCTTCTTTTAACTGATTTCGCTTACTCTCTTACCTTCGATTTTTCTTCGTCTCTTAGTTACTTCACGTAACTGACACAGCTGGGACAGCTAATGTAAGGAACGTGGGCATTAACTTTGGTGGACCAGGGTGTTTTTCGGGTGTTTTCGTTTTAGACCCTTCAATAAGTCGGAGCACCTCTATCAACTCCTGGATCGACGACCCGCTCAAAAAGGAACACTTACGGAATTCATCCTATCGTTCCAGTCGCACTTGAACTTTAACTTGTTTCTACATTCTTTCGACGCGTTATTCCTTTTTCCTACCAAATTCCCTAATATATTTCTCATTTATGTTCGTCTTCTTATTTCTGTTCTCTCCTTTTGGCCAGTATCGGCAACATTATTAAGAACATTTTACTCGAAATTCCATCATACACACACATTCATTCAGTTAATAAACTAATTTCACCATTTTTAGTTTGCAAACTTGCACTAAGAATTGTAGATTATTCTGCTTGTTTTGTTGTTATTATTCATACAATACTTACATGATTTATTTTTCATCCCATATAATTTTATACCCTCTTTTTCGGTGATTGTTTAAACTGCTACATTTGCGCTCCACTGGTTTTATCTGAACGTCTTTTCTTTTTCTCCTGCACACTAGTGCCGCTGTCCCAGTATGTGCTTTGTGTGATGTTTTAGTCTCCTCACTTTATGTGGCGGACTATGTACTACTTACTAGGTGTTTGCCCTTGGCGTTCATTTTTAGGTTACAGCATTATTTTATGTATACTTATAAGCCCTGAACTCTACGTCCACTCGGGTCTTTTAGTCAACTGAGCAACTATGGAGATTTCACAGAAAATGTTTTCCTATTGATCTCTACATTCAATTCTTCACGCATACTGGAAACCACCTCAACACCCAAAGACATCTCTCCAACCCACCCCATATCAAAGCTGCAGGTTGAGGCCAATGAACGACGCGCGGCGGTGGTCTTGGCCTGTCACCCTACGCATCCAGTTTTGATCCGCTTGGACAGCAGGTATGCTGATAATCAGAACACGACGCTTACCGACGCGGCCTGCGTCCGTGCTTATTCCAACTTTCCAAACCGCTATCGTATCATCACTCCATCATCACACTATTCCTTTACGTACTCACACAACACAACTATTCGTAGAAATCTCTCGACTAAAAGCCCATCATCTCGCACATCGGCGACTGCACTATATTACTGTTGTAAGCTTTGCGCTCATACATCCTGCAAGTCGTAGGGACTCGGCCGTCATTTGACAGCTCACACAAGCAAAATCACAAGAGCACTCTCCTTACCCTACGGGTTCAACAACAATGATGGGTAATTGAGGTTCATCACAGCCAGCTTCCAAATCAGATAGTCGTCCACATGCCCGGAAAAGAACTAGACTGCATTTTCAGCCTGTTGGGTATCATCAAAAGTGCGCATCCATCAGATCCATCAGGATTCAAACCCATGACCAACTGCGGCTTACACGGTCAGTCAGCAGCTTGTGCCAATGAGGCACGGGGAGTAGCTTCGGACCGTCATGATTTACAAGCTAACTGTGATATATATATAAGAATCCCCTACTCATGAGTACAACAAAATATATCCGCCCCAACAATTTCTAAATGCTGTGCCGTACATAGCTAAGGTTAGTGGACTTCGTGTCTTTCGAGGCCAACCCTGGCCTTTGCAACCTTCGTAACTTGCATGGCAATGGAGGATAAGACGTGCTACATCACAGTTCGCTTGTAACTCACGACGATCCGAAGCTGCCCCCGTGCCACAGTGGCATCAGCTGCTGACTGGCGGTACAAGCTGCCGTTGGTCATGGGTTCGAGTCCTGATGAATCCGACGGATGCGTACTACTGATGATATCCAAAAGGCTGAAACTGCAGTCTAGTTCTTTTCCGGGCATGTGGGCGACTATCTGATTTGAAAGCTGGCTGTGATGAACCTCAGTTATCTATATCAAAATCCCCTACTTATGAGTACGTAAAAGGATAGCATTTACTCCATCCGCCGAAGAATGTACACATGCACACGCAGCCTGTTCTAGCACTTGCGAGGAAACCACTCAGACGAGTGTAATGACGAGTGCTTAACACACAGTCCATAAAGTGAATACAAATGGTCAATACCTGAATTTTCATTAATACGTGTCAGTGCAACAGATCTAGTTGACGAAGCAGGGGATCGGAAATTACTTCTGCCCCAGTTTTAAGACCGTTTTCCATTCCGATCAAAAATAAGTTTCGTAAGACGGCTGCCAGTATTCGGTTGGTATCCCACTTCCTGAAGGAAGAAATATCGAGTATAACAGACGCTACTAACTCATAACTGACGTGCACCATTAATGCCCCTACTACCGAACCGTCGGTAATAACTACGCTCCAAGTCACCACCGCCCAAACATAAAGCAATACTAACACATTCAATCCGAGCAAATAACTATTGGTCCGGCACTCACGGCTTCAGATACTAAAACGTGAGAGCATAAAGTTTAACAACGCCCAGATCTCCAACACAGAGCACCATACTATTTGTAATTTGCCATCTGACTCAAAATTGTCAGCATACGTGCAAAAGCTTCATCACTGGAAAAAGGCATGCACCTTCCGAGGTTGTCTAGTGGCACTGCAGATGCTTACAATTGCCTTCTTTATCCTGCAGAGTTCCAGGGATGACAACTGCTAAGTAACGGTAACTAAAGCTGTCAAGGCAAACATATCAAATGGGGAAGAAATATCAGCTGAAGACTACGAGAATTTCGGCTACTAGTTCAGATAGCACACGGGCTGTTGCAGCCTCGAGCGAACCCCATCGATTAACACGTTCCAGTCCTAGCTGACCTACTTGAAAGCGATCGGCGAGGATGTCCAATACGTCTTTTAGCTAACTGACCAATAAGCATTGCGTTGAACACTAGCCACACCTCTACAAGAGGACGGACGTCACAAACAAACACTGACTGACACAAACATTCGCAAATGTATGAGGTTATCTTCGGTCACATTTAAAGACGTCCGCCGCAAGGATGTAGCGGAATAGGTACTCGACGGCCGCTGGCGCACAGCATACGTACATGACGAAGAACAAATGCCTGCATCCACATAGTTTCGGAAAGCGGTGCCAGTCAAACCGACAGCCATCGATCTTTGCACTCCCCTTTGCGTGGGGGAGCAATGGAACAATGTTATCTTACTAGCAAAGAAGCGGATGCTTTGAGGCCTCCTAGAATGACCAGAAAAAGAACCAAAACCTGGTGAATAGAAAACAGTGGTAAATGAAAATCGTTTTTGTGAACTTAACACAGTGCTAACATAGAAGCATGCAGAAAGGGCCAATATCAGTCGTGTAGGTTAATTGGTTGTGCAATTTTCGGCGCATTATATTATCTGTCGAGAGCCACAGGATATATCTGGTATTGTAGGTGGGTAAGAGTAACGTCAAGGCGTTTTTCAAACACAGCTAAATTGCGGCGGAAACAATGTAATTTGGGTGGGGTTCCATGGATGACACAACAGAAGATTGTAAATGTTCTGTCGACATTTTAGCCGACTGGATTGCGTGGCTAACTTGAACTAGTAGCTCACAGATTTGTAGTAAATGACGGCAGACGTGGTTGGGGTTCCTTATAATCTGGTAGGCCAAAATAAGACCACCACTTAGGCGCCTGCACCGGCCGTTGAATAATTTCAGGGACCTCAGTCGAAGTTAACAAGGAAGATTGGACAACCTTTTGAGGTGCTTCGTGGCTCTTCGCTGGGGAGGCTGGAGCGTTGAAAGGTCTTGGTTGTGCCAGGATTGCCACACCTGGATGGCGGATTCCACATGATGCTGCACGTAGGTGTTAAGTAACTGCGAACAGTCGAAGGGATCGAAGCGCCCAATTGCCCTCTGTTGCCTGCCAATGTGTTGACTTCCAGTCTTTCACACCTTTTCTGATTGTTCTGAGGAGCCCAGATCAGCCTGGACTAGTTCCCCAAGGTGGCGCTCCTGGGTGACTGTTTACATGACATGGTTTCCGAGCTTATATGTGATATTTGGCTGGTGGAGAACATGAACCATCTTACACTACCCCACAGTGAACTGGAGTAGATTGTGGAGTGACCACCATACCCTCTGTCTAGGCCTTGCTGAAGTGCATCATGATCTGCTGAGTCGGCCATCGTCCATCACACCTTAACATCCTCAGTGAACAGCAAGAAATCTGCAGAAACCAGACGCGTGAGCGCGTTAATGTACACGGGAAACAGACACGGCCCCAGAACTGCTCCATGTGGAACTCTACATTCGACGTACATCGGAGCGGACAACGCACTTCGAACTCTGACTTGCAGTTTCCGATCCCGCAGGAAATCGCTGATCCACCCAAGGCATGAACCACCAACTACATAAGATTCGAGCCTGTAAAACAGAATGCGGTGGTCAAGTCGGTCGGCGAATTTAGAGAAGTCGAGATAAATGACGTCTGTCCCTTAGCCTTCGTCGGCCGCTTCCGTCCATCGAGTACATGCCGTCAGTAGGTTTACAGTGCATAAAGAATGCTGGCAGAAACCGTGTTGCTCGGTCACTATGATGTTGTGACGTTCGAGTTGGTCTACTAAAGTCACAGCAATGGTTGCCTCAATCACCTTTGAGAGCACAGGGAGGAGGACCATTGGGCGACAGTTGACGGTTTCCGGGTGCTTGCCGCTTTTAATGATTATAGTGATGAAGCCATGTTGTCACATGGTAGTCACACTTTGCTTATCCAAACACGACTGAAGGTGATGCAATAACGGCCCGACCAGCGTTGTTGCTGCCACCTACAGAGCCCTACTGTGACTATACTTGCTTCCGGGCGAGCTGTAGGTGCGTAATGAAAGCAGATTCCTCAACACAGCTGTAGCAGTAACGTCGCTGTTAGTAAGTGCTGAATTTGGGGCTAGTATGTGGGTAGGAAACACCGGTGGACTTCTCTTTGGAACTTTGCGGCATGTTACATTTGTAGGGCGTTGGCTGACTCTTTGGTACTCTGTGCCACTCCGACTGGTGTTTTACGATGTAGGATACCGAGTTTCACTTTCCGGATGGTGTTTTCATGCTTGTATAGGCGCTTTTTGTCGTTAGCATATTTACAGGCCTAACGCTATTGGTTAGTAAATTTGTCCTCACGCATAGGCATGTTACAATGGTTTCACTTGGTCTCGTAATGGTTCCAAGTTTCGCGACTAGAACGAGCTTTTTAATTGTGCCAAGCTGCATTCCTTATTTACATGCGCTTGCGGGTTTTACTTCCAACGAAAGTCCATGGATTGGTGGAACGAACCCTCTTCGTTTCTGAAGCAATTGCGATTAGATTGCTGAAGCCTCTAACAAACTGTATCCAGGCGCTGTCAGGTTAGCCACCTTTCAAGAATTCCCCATCGGTCGTCTCAACTAGGTTGTTCAAGATGTTATAATGTGTGATAGTACGTGTTAGTTCCGTGTTCCTCAGGATATTCATAGTAACACACATATTTGTAAACTATGACATGATCGCTTAACCCTAGTAGGGTGTCTATAATTAGCTTGTCGATCATAAGTTCCTCATTTGTAAGTAGAAGGTCAAGTACCGATGGCTTATTATCAGCTCTGTACCCGGTAGGTGAGGTGATGTGCTTGTAGAGCGGAATACTTGCACTGAACTCACAGAGTTCGGCCTTGTGCTTTTAGCTGGGGTGTCGAGGTTTCCAAGTCGTGCACGTTGAAATCACCGGAAATAAGAATGTGGCTGCAAGTTGGGAGTAAGCCTTATGTCAGTGATGATATTAGGTGGAAATCCATTTCTGGAGTGGACGATGTGGATCTACGTAAAACTGCCACGAAGCAGTTATCGTTGTGGCTAAGACGCAAACGGCACAGTAGAGAATCGGGGACCCGCGCCTCCGGATCATCCAGTGGTTTACCTTGTAAGTCGTTACGATAGTATAAGGTAGAAGTGCCTCCCCTGCTGGGATGATCGTGTCGGAACAAGGATATTTCCTGAATAGCGATCTCGGATTCCGTAACCGCTGAGTGTAACCAAGTCTCAATTATGGAGATGAGATCCCAAGCGTTTCCTGTCTGGCGCAACCGAAGCTCGGCGGTTTTGCTGAGAAGGCCTTGGATATTCCTGTACATGCATGACAGTGTCTAGCTTCTCAATAAAGTTCCGAGATACTTGTGACTAGGTTCATAGGTTTTGCTCTCCGTTGTATGCTCGGCCGCTAGCCGTCTTTTGTGGTATTATCGGCGAGTCGCTCGGAGTTTAGTCGAGTGGCATCGGGCGTAGCCCCTCTGACAACTCATGGAGTGTGACTGCAGTACTCTACAGAAAGTTCCTCACTTCCTTCAGTCTTTCTTTCGGTGTTCATTTCGGATAAATACACTACTTCTTTTGCCTGCTGTGGTGTTACTTTAAGTCGGACGACAGGTTTGCTTGCCGCTTTGAACCGGAGCTGGGTTAGCAGTCGGTTCCAATGTGAATGTCAGCGTTCCAATAATGTAAGTGCCATCACTTTAATTTGTAGCACAACCTTATATATTCTTGGGCCGCATCGTCTGTATTATTCTTATCTTGTCACGCTCGAGGGAGAAGTAGCAACAACGTCATTCAGGAGCAGGGTATCACGAATATAGCACCACCGGCCCTGGTCGTGTGCCTTTGCCTTGCATTCATCGTGCTCATGAGACTAAAGACGCCGTGAACAAAAACGGCTCTGGCTGCGGTGCTTAGCCGGAACTCTGATAAGCTCTGCCTCGCTTGCTTGCGCTCGCTCCATAGAACGTATGAAAAGAGGAGGACCAAATCGATCTCGTTCTGGAGACGAGCAGTCATAAGCCACACTGCTTCAACCTCAACGACAGTGTTTACTACAACCCGAATAAGTCTGGCTTCGTCAAAATGCTTGGAAATCGGGTGAAGAGTGATCCTCGTAAAGTTGTAGGCTTTAGACAAGAATACTGAAGAGGTTGCGTATGGTATTCCAATGGTTCAGGTCATCTATTAGTTTCCTTTCAACGACTTCGATATTGCTTCGGGAATTTTGGCACATAAAATAGATACCGCATCCAATTGGTTCCGTGTGTTTATCTTGGAGTACGAACCGCGGTTGGGAGACTCAGCCATTTGCTGTGCATCCATGCAGCGTTGTTGTACACATTAGATGTAGGTGTGGTAATAGAAACAGCAGCATCTGCTTTTGGATTGCACTTTGACGCAACAACGGCCCAGCTGCAACTGGTAGTTGCATGTTTCCTGGGTTTCGGAGAAGTCTGTTGGGAGGAGGTGGAGTTGGGGGGAACTGCTGCAAATGCGCTGGGAGTGAAGTGCTCGGGAACGCTTGGGCGGTTTGGATTGCTGGCAGTGTTTGCAGGAACAACTTTATTAGTTTAGCATTCGGCGTTGTTGAGTTGGCTTTGCTGTGGAGTTCGGTGGAAGAGCCTGTGTCGGACATTCCGCTATGCTTGTTCCAACCGGAGCTATTTTGATGTGCAGTACCTTTCTAACTACGTCTGCAAACTTTGTATGCTTCTGGGACAGTGCAATTACGAGTTTAACTAGCGGGACAGTGTAACAGTTCGCGCAGAACCAATATGAGTCAGGCTGACAGCTGAACCGTCCACATTCACTTGGTATGATTTTCCAGCGTTTCACATGAAAACACGCTTGGCAATTTCCACAGAAAGCCCCTGTTTTGGATATGTTATTGCACATTCCACAACGGCGTCTTTTGACACCGCGGCTCGTTTGGTAGCGGTCTTGAGGGCACGTGTGATGGTTAGTCCGGTCCAGGAACTTGGATTGATTGATCCGGTGGCAAGGGCAGCCCACCGAGACAGGTGGCTGGCTCAATGCCTCGCTCACTCTTGCGGTCGCACGCAGGTAGCTGAATTCAGCGGTGCACACACAAGCACACGAAGGCACAGCGTGTATTGATAGGGTCGCGTTACACAACAATGCACGTAAAACTTCGAAAGCTACCCTAAGTGTCTCGTATGCGATGTTTAGTAGGTGAACGACACAAAATGTATTGTACTTTGGTTACGCTGCGGCCTGTAGTGCTACAGTGTTGGTTGACAGCCATCAGCTTCTACCAGTGAAGACCAAAGTTATTCTCGAACAGCTCGGGGATGATGTGACTTCACAAAAAGAACTAGACGAAGTATGTGCCGAAATGGAGAACGGGACTAACAGTTTGATCCACACAAGTTAGTTCCAAGAGATGGAAAGCACTGAGTAGCGCTGGTCGAACTGGTTGGAGAGAGCTCACGCCCAAGAAGGTGTGAAGAGCTGTAATGACCACAGTGAGTAAAGCGAGAGCCGAGCTAACATGCAGCGGTACGGCAGTCAGAGAGGTAGCAAGACCGGTGTCGGTTTTAGATTTGAACAAGGCTCCGCACAAAATATACTGCAACGTTGCTTGAG
>CALYDF020004868.1:0-14921 GCA_944474145.2 Dicrocoelium dendriticum | reverse complement strand
TATTAAAATTTGTTACGCCTTCTTAACTTTGTATAGGTCGCCTAGTTTTGGAAGACCAATCCGTCAACTAAACTTGCCTTAAAAATTAGCATTGATATTAATCACCCACTTCACATTGCATTTTTATTTGCAATTCCAAATCATCGACGAAAAGGTAGAGACAAATTTACCCCCTCACAGATGTTATGATTCGTCGGTCATTGTCCATTTAATAACAATTCTTCGTTACAAAACATTTTCTTCAATAATGGTCCGATAACTTTTGTAAGTGCTAAATTTTTACTGATCATCTTCGGCTGTATTTTCTGTTTTATTTGAACTGCTTTATTTTCAATTTTATAGCCTGTGTTCAAGGCTGGATATTCAACCGCCACGGGTGAATAAAAGCACATTATTAACTTGACCTGTGCAGTTAAAATGCACTCAGTAATTTGGTATACAAAAGATGATTATAAATGGTGGTATAACCAAGTAAGGTTGAGTCTATATATATGGTTCACCAGGTTCACATTTTAGTCAGTTTATCTAATACCGTACAAATTTACCGACCTATTCTTGAACGATTCTTTGAGATCCAAAATTGGGTCTGTGCCACTTACGTCAAGTTTCACTAGATGATCAATTAAAAGTTTCATCGTATTTATGTGACATTTAATGAATGCATAAGATTCTGCAACTTAACCGATGCTGCATGTGCCAGATACCTTAAGCATTTACTAGCAATATTGGGGAAAAACGAGAGCTGGGTGGATACATTGATTAGCATATGGTAATCGGCTCTTTATGTTTGTAAACAGTTTTCATTTACGTAAATCTTAGATAAACTATTGGCAAGTTTCTAAACGAGTTTTTTACTCTGTACCCGGAACAGCAAAATCAAATATACTCCTGATATATGCTCATCAAATGACCATAGGGCCTATATATTTTGGCTGTTTAGTTGAAATATGAAAATCTAAGGGTAAATTACTTTTGCTTTAATAATTTGACTGTTGATCAATCACAAATATTTATGTTAGATAAATTATGTTGAAAAATATAATTTATACGTTAAAAGAAAGGCTGAGGAATGCTGAGCATAACAATTCAATTACAAAAAGCATAAATGATAAGTATTTAGTATGTCATACAAATAAATTAGCTGTTAAAATATCATAACATTTTTAACGCGCAGTTTTTCGCGAGAATTTGGATGTGCACATACTAAAAGACTAGCTTATTTCCTGCAGTATCTTCTCCTAGTAAAGATCGACCGAAATGTTTAAATAGCATGCTAACGCCTTTTCATGCCTAATTAATGCGTGGGTTTCGGTAATTTATTGTTAATCATTGATACAAGCACAATGGATATTTTCATTTGTTCCCATATTCGTATAAAACAAACTTTCACTATATAGTCAATGTTAACTTGAGCATTATTCAGAGAAAAAGATCTTGTATGTAATAGACGGAAGCAAATGTATTATTGTCCTGTTCAACCGCACTTTTAGCAGAAAGAAAACGTTTAATTTCGTATTGTCTCCTCAGTACCATTAACAATAACCGGTATGCAACTATATACTTAAATATGCGTGTGACCGAATAAGCATGAGGTGCAAAATGAATGACGGAAGTTCCACCCCTATGTCCACGGCAGTCTTAAGCTGATAAATAATTGCTTTTGAACACACAGGGCCGGCTTCATCCGGCTTATCGCAACGGCCTCGGCGAAACGGAGGAAGCGGGGATTAGGGTGACGTAATACAAGTGTGAACGCTGATCCGAGCTCTATCCGGTGACGCGTAGTCAGTAGGTGTTTACCTATTGAGGAAGCTGGCGGCTTGCGCAAGCACGGAACTTCAGTGGGACAGGGATGCTGGTCAATTTCACGTTGAACCCACCTTGGCACGTGTTCCTTTATTCGGGAAGTCAAAGACCGATTGGTTCTGCCTATGTAACTGTCTCCGCAGTCGCACACAAATTTGTATATGCAGTGTGATTTGGCCCCTATCCGTTGAGTTTCATTCGTTGGAGGCACCGGCAAGTTACAGGTTGGATTGATGACCACAACCTGAGCAGCACAGTAACTTCTCTGTGTAGCAGAGTTTAAACGTTTCGTGGTTTTCAATACAGCAACGTCACCCTTGAAAGGTAACTCAATATAGATCTTTTCTTGGCTGCCGTATGCACCAAGTCTTTCGGGCCTCGCTGTTGGCTGTGTTTCTCTATAAATCTACGTGGATGGCCATTTGCAACGAATGTTGTAATTAAGTCTAGCTCGTCGGCTAGACAATCAGCCGAGCAAATTCGTCTAGCACGATTAACTAAAGTTTTCACAAGGGTTCACTTGTACCGCACTGGTGTGAAGCTGGTGAAGTGCAGGTATTGGCCGGACCACGTTGCTTTTCGGTAGATAAACCTTTTAATGTGCCAGTCATCCCTGCGTCTGATGAGGATGTCTAAAAATGGCAGACAGTTCTTCTGTTCCACTTCACAGGTGACCCGCAAGTTGGTATATACACAGTTGAGTTGCTGCACAAACTGGACAATCTGCTGCTCCAATGAACAATAGACCAATATTTCACCCACATAACGCTTATAGTATGGTAACTGGGCTATTTCTGCGGCTAAGCCTCTTTCCATCATCAGCATGAAGAAATCGGCAAGGACAGGGCCTAGTGGACTACCCATGATTAGTTGTCATAATGTTATCTGGATCATGTGATCTTCATTCAAATTTTTAAGTTACTAGTGACGGTTTCCGTTTCGTAAACGCTTTGTACTGAACATTAATTCTCGAATATTATTTTTATTATTTTTTTTATTTTAACCGCACATTATCTTTATGTTTGTCCCATAAGTTGCCAACATCTTTGCATTTTCTAAAAGATCTCCTTCAAATCTCTGTTGTTAAGAGTTCCATGATAAACAGTGAATTATATGTAGCACTGCACTCATTGCACTTTTTCTATTCAGAGGGAACATTTCAACATGAAATTCGATTCAACTATATAACTTAATAAATATCTTCAAAATCACTTGATTTTAAAGCAGAAATTCGCCCGTTCTAATGTATAGCATCCGGAAGTACGTTATTTGTGGTAGCATCTCTGTAGCCCTAACAAGAAAAGAAAATTTTGTAAGGAGATTTTTGACTAGCCGTTCTTCTTGCTGTTACCGATCCTACCTTAAGTTTTCTTCCCGGATCCAAACGACAAATTGAACTGGATCAACAAGTATTACACTATAAGGAGAATAAGTATGTTTGTACATTTGTAATAAATATTAGTCTTGAAAATTGCATATATATCAGTTGCACTCAAGCCTGGATATTTAACCCTCACTATGCACAGAAATTACACACATATTGTTTGATCTAGTTGGCAACCGGTTTGTCTCATATATGCTTTGCGGTGTATATACAGTAACCAGTGCGCGGTTGTGTAATTTTATGGTACGAATATGCGGATTATTTCAAGGTAATCACATAGATAATTTGTTTGTTTGATTATCAAATTTTTGCTTACAGATTATATTCTTCTAAACCAAACAAGGCAAGTGAAGATATTGTAACTAACAGAGTTCCGTCTTCAAAAGCTAGCGAAATTATATTTAATTTATAAGCGCAAAGGAAATCAAACCCGGTTTTGGCGAAACTTGTATTATCTACTGGTTTGTATTTTGCTTGATCTGCGTTTTCTATAAACATGTGTGAGGTATTTAATGCAAATATTCGAATTAAAGTTTAGCAAGTAAGTGGTAGCGTCTACCGTATGTACCCTACCTGCAATTATCGTAAAGTAAGCCGCTTAATATTTTGACCGGCGAATTAATATTTGAAGCATTTGCTGCATTTTGCGACATTCGACTGTTTCACGCACACAATTAGGCACATTCTTGCAAAGGTAATGAACTCAATCAAATTATATATGTGAAGAAGCAGGTTAATTTCTTTTCGTTGCATAAATCGTTTGATACCGTGAAGGAAACGCGCGATATACTTAACGCGTACTCTTTTGTATTAATTTTTAATCAAAGTTTAATCCACTGCAGTCGTTAGGCATTTACGTTCGAGCCCCTATAAGCTCCGTTGTCTGATTTCTGATCATTTACACGGCTGCATCGTAACCAGTCTAATTCCTCAGTTGAGTCTTCTGGTTTTAATAGCATTATTAACAGCAGCGGCAGAAAACTTTTAAATATCTTCAGTTGCAGTTATTAAATTATACTTTCCGCGTCACTGCGCAAACAAAAATAACATAATAATACAAATCAGTGAATATGTATATATAACCTATTTGTTTTGATTGCGTACTTGATAAATCTTTAAAAAGCATATTTTATCATCAACAATTTTCTGCGTTAACACGTAAAAGCATGTTAGCTTATAATAGAATGCAGTGAAATTAGCTCTGCTTCAAAATAATAAGAGAGAAACTACCTTATGACTGACACTGAACTGAAGTTTCTATCCTTTTGTTTATATTATCAGAGGCTCTTATAGCTGCCTGGCTGATTTTTGCCAATCAAAGTTAAAGCATGATGCAAACGATATAGGTGCTCATGGATGCAGCAGTGGCCGCAGACTGAAATTTTGTGTTGATCCTACTAAAAAATGTGAATATTAGCGACGAGAGAAGAATTGCGCCGAATTGGTTATTCACCTATCTCTACTAGTTTATCTAATGTTTCCCGACGAATAACAAGTATTAGAATTTCGCGTAATCTAATACAGCACACTTTAATACTGGGTAAAAATGAAACTAAAATAAAGGTGCAGTGTGTATTACTTTACATATAGTAACATAGCTTATCTGTGCTGATATTTTTAGACGAATATCATCAAGTAGTCCTTCTATATTATCAACCAGTTTTGTGGATCCGCAGGCAGATAATATGTTAGCGGACTGATAATCTCCACCATTACAAAGCACTTAACTCCAGTTTAAATGGTCTGTAAAACTGAATTTTAAAATTTAACTTGTCTCTGTGCATCCCCAAATGGAATAGGTCACATTAGTAAGCAGCTGATATTAGAGCGAAATTATTAGTAGAAATACAGAAGGAGCATCAGAATAAGGAAATACTCCTCAGGATTAATTGATAGCACTCAATTTGAGTAATAAAATATCCGGTGAGAAAAGCAATACCTACTTATGTTTGGTACTAATTCCGGCAAGGTTTTGTGTTCAGCAATGTTTCACGCTTAGCATATATATAGAAAAGAGCAAGCGTCATTAAAGTAAATGTAATAAATAAAAAATGCTTCGTAGTTAACAGCTAAACATGGGTATTGCATAACTATCTTTTATCATGGACAAATTTTGGAATCCTCCTGTCATATTTCGGAGTGGCACTTCTTTGGGCTTACCATTTCTGAGGCTAGATAGCAACCAAACTCTATGTTTCTCACTAAATGGTTTAGGTTCTGCATATTAGTTACGATATCATAAGATATGTATCCCTTAATACGAAAGCTTTAACATAAGAACAAAGATTTGTGATTCCAGAGTTATGACATTCATCTGCTGTTACATCACTCGTTCTGTTTTGTAAAAGGCTGTCAAAAATGTTACACACCATGGAAATATCCATCAAATCAATTTTGGTCGAAAGAACAGCCGACTATGAAACAGCTATCCGTAATGTACAATTTGCAGTTAAACGAAGGATCAAAGTTTATTGGAAGACTACAGCATGTAAACAGTGCCTTGATTGTTGGGATTTCACTGTCGCGAATCGGATAGGAAATACTGAAAACTACCTGGAGATCATATATCAGGAATTTGTTGTAGTGCATCTATTTGTCGAAAATTTATTAGGAATACACACTTCTCTCTTTAAAAAGCTAGGTGCGTTCTTGATAATCGAGTCAAGAATTGGTATGTTTAACCTATAAGTAACATGCCGCGCCATGCCTGTCAGTGTAACTAGAATACATTTGGTGCACATTCTTCATAGCTTCATCTGGTAACTATTATATTGCTGAGCTATCATGAGCCAACCTCTTTCATCATTTCGTGCTTATCTTAGCAGAGTTACTTAAGTATATATTCACAGGTAACTTTACTTATTGGCACTAGTATTTCCGTCGTTAATCACCTGGCCCAATAGCCTAAATGTTAATGTCGGTATAAATTTAAAATTTGGTTTGATTATGTTCACAAGATGTTATTTTAATTTACGCAAAAAACATGCAATAATAAAATTTGATCAGACCTTCTGAAATGCATGACATGCTAACTCGTTTGAAGTATGCCAACTGAAAAAGTCAGAAAGCCAAAGTGTTACTTATCATTGTTTTATGCATTCTAGCTCAACTGTGTACCGTTTTTAGGCCAGGTACAAAATATTTATTCGTGGCATCAGTCGCATAAAAGCTAACCTGATCGGTAATTAATTGCAAAACTTCTATTGCAAACAGAGAATCGGATCGTACAAGGTCTATAAGAATAGCAAAATCGTTGCCTACACTTTGTACTCCGGTAGGTAATGACGTTTTGTTAACTGGTGGTCAACATGGATTTTTATCCGCCCTCAAGATTTACACAGTATATTTAACCAACTTAATTTATATGACATTTATCCTCACAAACAGGGTGCATCTAGCAACCAATGGTGCTGGTTAGAACAAGGACACCAAATGGAACAGTTAAGATTAACTGGGTTCAGTAAATGGAAAAACCTGCATAAACCCAGAATCGTGAAGCCGAACAATGGAATTTAGTTCAAACTAACAGATTTCTATGAGTAATTCCTTGTCAGTTTTATTTTGTTTGTATTGTGCCTGTATTATATCAGTTTTGAATGCAAAGCTGATTAGAAAAATCTAAATTATAGAAACTAAGATACGTACAACGTAAACTAAGGTATAGATTTTGATACCTTTGGCGCAAATATGTTATAAAAATGTACTCTTACTTTGTGGCATGCTTAATGACATCGCTAGAACATCTAACAAACACCACAGGATATGGCTGTCTAACGATGGACAACATACACTGTATAGACAAAATGAACAGGACAGCTCTGCTATCATAAATGACGATTCAGTCAGATGCCATTAAGATTGCAGAATATGTCTAGCGTAATATGGTTAAAATGGAACCAAGTTACCCACTATCATGACTGCCAGACAGCTACTCGATTTTTCTGCGTGTTAAAATAAGTGGCATCTGTAGTTTTTTTGAATTTATTCGCTACGAATCTTTATTCTAAATCGTTAGGATAATGCAGTTGAATATGTCTGTGCAAACCCGTGCATTTTGCGAACATTCTCACCATACTATCCTGGGGATAGTGATCGCCTTTTCAATTGACCGAATTATAAGGAATTCTATCACCTTCTAATGCCTTAATTTCCCATCAGATATGTAATTTAAATGAATAAATGTTGAATATTTAGAAAAATAAAGGATGTAATAGCTCAGTTCTGTTGGTCACTAAATAATTATGCTGTAACGTGTGTGATTAATCTAGGGAAAACTCTATTTTTACTTAGGAAGCGCACTTTTGTTTAGGTAACATTTCTTCCATTCAAACTACAGGATTATTATCGCTTGTGTTAACAGGCAGAGCTGAAACCTTTCAGTAAAGCTAAAGTCGTGCTGCCTAGTGTAACACTTAACAAGAAACAGAAGCCTTTACTGGTTTTGCGGAAGACAGTAGGATACATTATTATAAAAGTTGATTTAAATTTTCCATGATAATTTGATGAAGTTACATGTGCTAGGGAAGTAGCACATATGTGCGAAATCAAAATGCTGTGATTCTGGGTGACCACCATTCCAGTGCATGCTATCTTGAAATAACTGAAATCTATTCAAGAATTAAATGAGGCGTATTTTGAGACAGGACACGCTCAATCTTATTAACAACAAACTGATCGTCCAGCGAATTGGATAAATAACAATGGGGAACAGCTTGTTAGTCTATGGTTTGGTAAAGAGTTGCATGAAGCCCAAGATCACATCAGTAACTTGTTTCACTAAACGTAATATCATGTACAAACTTTCACATTCCAGCAAAATCCATGTATATTGACTGCTTTTATCATATGTATATCTAGAGGTCTCAGGAGCATGGTTTTCTTAAAGTGGTTTGTTTCGATATTGCTTTAGCCCATCGCTGCACTACACAGCTCGTTTCCTCCTTGTTTATAATCCACTGATACAAATAGCCTGAACTGGGATTGGAAATCGGCACATAGTGATTGGCAGCTCATGTCCTCTACACTAAGCCCCTAAGTTAAATTGTCATCTACTGACGAGTCAAAATGTGGGCGAAGCATCATTTGTAGTGCAGTGATGAGTGGACGCTTCAATGAAACGCTCCAATTTGTATACGCTCTATAGAACGGAATACCTGAGTGACTTCAACATCAACTAAAGTCACAAATGAGATTGCGTGTCGAAATCCAGGATACCCGGCAGATACTCAGAAATCCATTATTTACTTTTTGCAATGACATTGAAAAAAAATCGGTGCTGTAAAGTTCAAACATTACAAAATAGTGGAGAACTGTTTATTCTATTGAGAGACGCTGCTTTTAAACAGAAATTTTGCTTAGCCATGTGGCTACATTGGTTTCTTCAAAGAATCACAGTCCCTTACATCAGACTGTGATCTGCAGGATTACTTGCATTGATTTCCCTTGTCATAAGTAAATCTACTTTATTATTTCTTTTTTCAAAATGTTTACATTTCTTTGAATAAGATAAGTGATTAGACAACCCATGTTTTCCAATAATTCCATGTAAACAGCCGAGGAGAAAATTCGAATTTGGTGAATTTAGCAAATTCTGCTAAAATATTGTTTCTTCTTATTTTATTGAAATTCGTGAAGTCAAATACATGCATGCAATTATACAGACTATCAGCCTATTCGTCACGAAACCTCTGCGCGTCCCTGATGCAATTGAAAATGCTTCATGGTCGATAATAATAGCCTAGATATGTTTTGTGCGAAAGATGTCCTCATTTTATAAAATTTATATATGTTGACTTTCTACTTCAGGAAGCATGGAAGTTAAAGTTTCATTGTTTAAAATTGGGAATATCACGGTTTGCATCAGTTTATCAACGTCGTTCAATTGTTTGTGTCCATATTTGACGCAGAATATTCTCAAGACAAATTCCACAATACATTTGAATTAATTGGTTGAAGGGATTAATTTTTCATGCATAGGGTAAAACCTATAGTCCCCACAAATTTTACCTTGATTCTAGTAACTTAATTCTGCACCCAGATGTGTGAGTGCGGAGCAAATCTACATATATATTTGGGCTATACTACATGAGCTACCGATAAAGTAACGCGATTCTTCCTCCATTTATATGCTCGTTTAAGGCAGGAAAAACCAACCGGACGGCTTATGTTTCACAAAGAGGTACTCATTTGTGAGGGATTAACGACATGCAATTATGTGTTCAGCATGCCCCAGTAAACGCTTCCGATGCAGGTAGTACGTATAATAGACCTGACCATGAACCGAAAGCTCACGTTGTGTTCAGTCATGGTACTAAAACTCAGTTTATTAGCCAATTTACTTACGCGGTCCTGATCGAATGGTTCCTTGGGTGGCCTAAGGGGATAGTTTGACCAATATTCTACAGGCTAATAAAAAGCAGAACATAATTCAAAAGCAAGTCCTTGAAACATTTAAGGACAATCTTTGGAGCAAGTTTCGGAAATGCATAGCTTTGAGAAACCCAGTATGGTGCACCCACATAACCTCTGCCAGCAACCTGAAAAAGGACTACGAGGACCAATCAGCAATCCGGTCCTTGCATAGGGAGTTATGAATGTTCGACTTCACCTTATTTGCACAAACATTTTAACTCTTACGTTGAGGGGCACGTGAAATAAATATTCATATCACGGTGGCTCTTGTCAAAGCATCACTGCATTGCTCGCCAGGATATACAACGCAGCGCGACAAACTGCGTCATATTTTGTCTGCTCCCCAAGCAGATCAAGCTTATAGTTAGAGTGTACAGCTGGCACCATCCACGTCCAAGAGGCAAACACATAACGGTGCATCAAATTCTGAGAACCCCAATCAATTTGTCACCGTCATTTAACAGGAGTCCAAAGATGCTGATGGGGAATGTAACGTAATCCTAGCCACATAAAACAGTTAGTTGACTGGTCGTTGACGTTTTCACCATTCAAACAAAATAAATATAGCTAATTAAAAAACCTTATTAACAGCCCGGATTTCCGATTAAAAAATAATGTCTTGACGACAACGGGCATAGTTACCTAATTGAATACAGTCAATATACATAGCAGGAACATACAGACACAGAAAAATAGTTAAGTTCGCAGACATATTTTAACCTCCGACAAAAATGCGTACATATATTATTAAGTTTAACGTTCGCTGTATCTATTAATGAAGCTGTGTTATCGATGGTAAGTTCACACTAATCAATCAGCGTAACTTTTGAACTATTTGATCATTTCACCTGTTCAGCTATCTCTCTAAGGTAAACATTCAGATCAGTGAGCTACCAGGCAGCCAATAAACAACAATAATCAGTAGACTTAGGTGACCGTGACTCAACTTGCTGTCTACTAAAGTTAAATATATTTGTTCTAGTAAATTTAGGTACCGAAATTGGAAACTATTCTCGTGTTACAAAAGGAAGCCTAGGGGGTCCGGCGATTTTGCATAAATGTTTGTTACCTAACAAAATGAGAACGATGAAAATTCGCAAAATTAAAAGACTCCCTACTACTCCTAAGCAGTACGTTGCTTTAACAAATGTATACTGAGTTTATAATTTACTGAATACCACTCTCCTTGGTTGCTCTGGCGAAGTTATCGGAATCACTTAGTGAAAAGTGTCTAAAAAGGACTTATCGCACGCCATCTTCTAGCCAATCACTTCATATGATTTAACTGCACGAAAGTGGGTCAGAATGTATATTTGACGTAAAACCCGGGAGATGAATGTGTATATATTGAAATTAACGAAATAAAGTTGTTGAGTTCGTCCTACAACCGTCTTTTAAAACATGTGATGTCAGTGTTTGAAACGACCGATTTACTCAGAGCACTCCAAGGGTGGCACGTAAAAATAGAAAACGAATTTCCGCAACATTCCAGATGAATATACCGTTATGCGGGTTTCAATTAGAGACCTCACTCTTCTGTATTACCGATAAGTTCAAGTAAGGAAACACATGCTGTGAATCGTGCAGATTCAAGTAGGTTATTATAACATGGCCACGTTATCAGCGATACCGTCTGCTGAATACGCTTAAACCTTTCAGCGTTTGCTCGTTGTGGATATTCCGAAGTCCAGTGACGTAGTTAGAAACACGACGTTAAGGTTATTCCATTTCAGTGAGGTAGTGTTTTAGGTATGGATACTAGAATTGAATTGCGTGTAAGACAGGGTATATTCGCACTGAGCATCTGTCGGAAAGGTCTGAATGCTTATCTAAACTACCACACGAGTTGGCAACCAGCGTTTGATGCTGCTTATTTCTTAGAACAACCCACCTCATTCTAAACCAGCATCGCTGATCGCGTTTGACGTAACGTCACTGTAATTCTTAGGTTCCGATCATTTATGTCTAGGCGATCTGGTCATAAGGTGAGTATATTATATATACTCGCTTTAATTTGCTGTAAAATCTTGTTAGACACTGATTTACAGCGCGTAGATCGCAATGAAACACATGCTATTCAGCATGTATATAAAACTGTGCCAACTATATGTCATCCGGTAAACTTTAAAAAACTCAAAGCGAATAAGTATGAGAGAGCAAAAAACCGTATTGGCAAGAGAACAGGGTGTGGCAACACACCACAAGTGACTGGAGTTGGATCAGATGGAAAAAAGAAATAACTGTTGAATACGGGTTAAAAAGCTACAGGTTAACAGGTCCGGTAAGATGGTCATGGTCGAAATTCAACATATGTAAAAATTGCCAGCTAAGTTAACTTCACACAGATGGATTTCCTGCAGTGTACATCATGTGAAATGTAAGTGCGCTGTAATTCCATAAGGAATGATGCTAAATGGGAAATTAGGCGGCATTGTGCAGTCTCCGTGTGAACACCTACAGGAGTTGAAACGCAAGGAATTAATCTACAAGTATACCGACAATGAAATTTCTGACAGATACTGGTGTTATGCATGATCATCGAGTCATTTGCTGTGGTGCAGCGAAATGAGTGCACGGTCAACTTGGGCTTCGAACTCCACCATCGTCGGAGCACAACTGACAGATTCTGGTAGGGCATTCCACTTTTACAAACATGCTTGAAAACGAAATCCCGACGGAATGCCAAACAACTGTGATAGTCTGCCAGCTTGAGCTCTTGGCCTCTCAAATTACTGTTATGAATGAGCTCTAGCATATGGCGGCAGGTGGGGTTGGGATCCCCAGAATTTGGTGAGTCAAAAGCAGGTCCCCGTGTAATCGCCAATAGTGCCTACTGAAGACTTCGAGCACTTGAAGCCTACTTTCATACAGCTGCTTGAAAAACATTCAAGTTGCGTGCATTCACGACGTTAGGTTATTTTCGAAGTTGTGATATCCTTCCTCAGCCATCGTTTCTAGATCTGTATAGCTTATTCCACATGTGAACATGTGTATGGGTCTCGAATCTGTTTAAATAGAGAACGGAATGCACATGTCAAGAGGCAAACGTATTTGGCGCCGTTTTTCATGCATGTTCATCTGTTTCGATTATTCAATGTCAGACTAAATTAACCGCCTGGATCCTTTTTGCCAAAACAAATTTGCAGCTCATGGTTACCGAGTTATGGAGCTTCGTATGCTGACTACCAGAGCAATTAAAAGCGAAAGCTGACAATCCGACTTTTGACAACGTCACAGGCTCCGTAAAACTGGAGCTTTTTGAGGAGTATCTGATGCTCTAGATGATCAAATGCCTTCTAAATTTTCACGTAGATTACGGTCTAAATACTCCGCTTCATCAGTATGTTGTTTGGCACGATAGCCTTCAACTGGCTATTGGAGCATCAATATAAGTTAGTTTTTCTGATAGCTTCTTGACTGTGGTCTGTCTCCAAGACCTTGGGGAGTATATAGAGAAAATAGACGGGACGGTAGTGTTAAGCTTAGTACTGTCTCCGCCTTTATGCATCGGATATATTATTATGTTTTAACATAGCATGAACCATGTTCTGCTCAAAGTAGCGATACAAATCTTAAGCTAAATATGGTACTAGTTGTCGTGCTGCTACACTCAGTGCAGTTAGATGAGTCCTATCCACACCATGGAGCTGTGGTTGCACGGATACATCCGGTTTGCTTTAAATCTACATCAGCAACAGCATGTAAGTGAGTCACCCGCGGCAGTCCAATAAAAACTGTAAAGTCGCCTGTTAGCAAGGCTCGCCTAAATATGGGGGCTTATCGCATCCGAAATGCGTTTGCTACCACTGTAGTTGCTTATCCTGGGCCATAGCCAGTCCGGATCATAGAAAAGGTCGGCAACGACACACAACGGCCATTGAAGTACTTGTACATACGTCTATGGCTAGAGCTACAGAATTTCGCTGTGTTCTGCAGATATGCGGCATCGTATTCTTGGTTCGGTTGAGTTCAATGTTTGGGTTTTGATACGTATTTTACAAAAATGTCCATGTTAGAGCCAAATATTTAGCTCGCCAAGCTACGATGCGCATTACCATTCAGTTTTAATTACCGTTCCATACGGAAGAACCGGATTTATGCTGATAACAATATATTCTCTCTGTAGTGTCTGTAAACAGTAGATTGAAATGGTTGAGGAATTCGAGCCATGCGACTTCCAGGGGTGCTTCGGCGAGAAACGACCAATGTATAGCTTTGGCAATATATGTTAAGCTGTCGTACCTTATGATATTGCATCCCGTTGCATGGTTTTCATGTCGATATTTTGCACACGGGTTAAAGAACGTTTGCAGATAGAGTTTGAATTTTTTTCGGGTATAACAGGAGTTTGTGAATAATATACATTAAGGACAAGCATGATCAAGAATTAAGCATATTTTCCCTTTAGAGTTCGGATTAGTATTGTCAATGGATGGCAGCCCATTTCTAGTGTAGTGTTTAGTGGGCGGTACACTAAGGACATAAGGTAGATGTTTGCCATTTAACTACACACTGTCAATAATTTAATCGAATAACTGCACTTGTTAATGTTCAAAGACCTTGCACTGTAAGCCACTTGGATAATACATTATTACCACACCTCCGCTTGCGAATCTGTAGTTTCGGATGAGCGACATGCCCGGTAGCGAAACACTAGTATTGATTATTCTAGCGTGCAACCACGTCTCTGTGATTTAAAAGACCTTGCGTTGCGCTTTCCTTTTAATCAGCTTGTTCAAAATGACTTGAGTACGGGCATACGAGAAGGTTAATTATTTATTTTCTAGTGGACCGCACTTGGTCAAAGTAGTCAGTTGTTAGAGAATGTTCACTGATGTGAGGTCGGCCGTTATTCATTTTTAATAGTATACTGACAACTGTCTGTAACTTAATTTGCCTAAGTACGCCTCATTCCTTGTCTAGACCTAAATTACAGTCGCATGAATAGGCTTTTGTGTTTAGCTTCTAGGTTATAGCCGGTAGCTTTTGCCATACAGCTGATGTCGTGCCTTGTCTTTAAAAAGCCCCTCTAGTCTTTATTTAAAATTCTTATGGAAGGCTTTTCCTATTTTCAAGCCAACGATCTAAAACATTTGTAGCTGTTTCCACTGATTAACCCCCACTATAATTATCTCATATTTCATAATATGTTAAGACTGGTAACATTTTGAAACATTGCTTCAAGAGGTTGTTCAAAGAATCTGTCCCACGAATAATGCGCTACTGCTCTATCTCATGATCCCCGGCCTTTCAACTTTCGTGCGAAGGAATCGGTCGCGCACTATGCATAAACATTATGTATGTATGATCTTGCTTATTG
>CALYDF020004867.1:0-14883 GCA_944474145.2 Dicrocoelium dendriticum | reverse complement strand
ACCATGTGCTACATTACATCTTCACAACTGATCCACCCGTGACGGCGAAAGCTCGACGAATTTCACCTTAACAAACTACAGTCCGCTAAGAAAGAGTTCGGGCACTTGCTCAAGCTCGGAAGCAGTGATCCTTCAGACAGTTGTTGACCATCGCCACTGCACCTTTAGCTTAAAAAGACCGATGATTTGCGCCCACATGTCGACTATGGAACAGTGAATAACCCCACAGATTCCGACAGACTGCCGATTTCGAATATGCACGATATTTGTTTAGGATTGGCTGCAAAGTCCATCTTTTATGCGATTGATCTTGTCAGGGCGTAGCACCAATTCCAATGGCCCCGGAAGATATTGCAACAACGACAGTGACGACGTCTTTTGGCTTGTACGAGTCTCTTCGTATGCCATTCGGTCTCCGAAATGCCAAGCAATCTTTCCAACGCTTCATGGACCAATTCTTCCTGGTCTCGACTTTGTCTATGTTTACATTGATGAATTTTTATTTGCAAGTGCTTATGCCGGCGAATATTCAACACATCTACGAACAGTTTTCGAACGTTTAGAACATCATTGGAGCACCATTAACCCTGATATATGCATAGTTGCCCAACCTTCCATTAAATAATCAGGCTACAGATTTAACGCTAACGGGATTAACCCTTTGACTAATACAACGCAAGCGATACCAGATTTTCCATCGCCAAAATCCGTTAATATTCTATGCCTTTTCCTTGGCATGGTTAACTACTACAGACGGTTTATACATGGCTGCGCTGCAATGCTTCAAACTTTAATAGATTTGCTCAAAGGCAATCCCAAAATGTTCACGTTCACTACCAACGGTTAAGCAGAGTTTGACGCAGTCAAACAGAAGCTGGGCCAAGCTACTTAAATTTCTTAGTTGAGAAAGGACGATAACATCACTCTCATTCTCACGACAGTCGGTGTACAACCGGCCGTTGCTGTCAGATTGCAGCAACTCGTGTGTAACGAAATTTAATCATTGTCTTTCTTCTCACGGAAGATGCAAATTGTCCAAACCAGGTACAGTATGTTTAGTGGAAAGCTCCTTGCCATATATTTGACTGTAACGCATTTTCGTCACATTCTTGAGGGTCGACGTTTTGTCATGTTGACAGATCATAAACCCCTTTTTTATGCTTTCCTTTAAACACATGACCCTTACTCCCCTGCAGAGATTCGACACCTTGAATATTTTTCCAAGTTTTATGTTGATATTCGCTGTATTAATGGTCCTGACAACCATGTTTTCGACGCATTATCCCGTACACACACCCATCAGTTTACATTCCCGCCAATCGATCTAGAGGAAGAGTTTTGCTAAAGGTAGTGACCCAGAATTAAAACAGGTTCAATGGATTACTTAGTTAAAACTTTTGCTATTGCCCATGCTAAATTCTAGCGCATGAATCAACTATCCTAGTCCCACCGGTAAACCTAGTCCGTTTATTCCACAATCCTACCGGCGAGTGGTCTTTGTCCATATTCACAGAATCTCGCTACCCCAGTATTCGATCTGGTGTGAAACTAATTACCGACCGTTATATCTGGCCCAGTGTGCGCACAGACATCCAACAAAGGGATAAAACCTGTCTCGAAATTATTGAGAATACCTGTAGCTCGGGATGTGGATGAAAAGTTTGTCCTGTTCTCCGAGCTGCGCAATTCTGTTGCAGAAGTTTCGTTACCAAACTAGGTAACATCTTCAGTGCAGCTATTTGATGCTGATTCGCGAAGTCTCGCAAACCAATGCCAGATCTGAATGGCTATTGATTGTTGCCTGCTTCGAATGTCAGCCTTCGATCGGTTCACGTGTCCGTCATGTGGGCACCTCTTCTCCTTGTCGATCTGGTGCCTAATGCTGGCTTAACCTGCAGAGCTTCATACACACCCTCCAGCTCCAGGTGTTTGTTGATTGAGTTCCGGCCAGAATGCCAGGCCTCGAGGAACTCACGCGCTCTGCGGTTTCTTGCTCTTCCAAGTATTTCAACGTTCTCCAGATCAAACTGATGGTTCTCGGCATCCATGTGTACCGACATTAAGGATTTCTCATCGTGGCGGCGGATGGCCAGACTATGTTCGTGCATTCTTGTGCCAAGTTTTCTTCCAGTCTGGCCTACATAGTACTTCTCACAGTTCTTGCAGGAAATTTTGTAAACCACACCCGATGTTTCTTTCTTAAACAGTCTGTCCTTTACCTTAACAAGTTTATTCCGTATGGTTTCCGTTGCTTCGTGTGCAACAGTTATCCCGTGAGGCATTAGAAGCCTCGCTGCCATTTCCGAAATCCCATGGATGTAAGGTAGGATAATAGTTCTTCTTTCTGCTGCACATGTGGACGCGGATGGTGACTGGCTCTTCGACATCAGGCAGCGTAGAATAAAGCTTCTAGGGTACGAATTTCGCTGAAACATGTTAAATAGGTGGTCCTCCTCCGCCTTTCTCAGTTGCGGCGTGCTACAATGTGTCTGGGCCCGTTTGAAAAGCGTCCTCACGCAACTTCGCTTGTATGTGGTCGGATGGTTACTGCACTGAAGATGTTACCTAGTTTGGTAACGAAACGTCTGCAACAGAATTGCGCAGCTCGGAGAACAAAACCTGTCTCAGTTGTCAAACCAGCAAGGTTCACAGACACACTGTTAAAACTGCTGGTACATATTTTACTCTCTGAAGCCCGATTCAAACACGTTCACCTTGATGCAGTAGGACCGTTACCAGCCTCTAACGGTTTCACTTATCTGTCGGATTGTGTTTATCGCTTTACTCATTTTCCCCACGCAATTCCCTTACTTTATATATCCTCTGAAACTGTTGCTTGTGCGTTCATTGAAAAGTGGATTTCATTGATCGATGTGCCAGTCACTCTAATTACTGACCGAGGATCTCTATTCAGTTCCAAACTTTTCAGTGACTTGATTCGACTGCTCGGCTGTGCTCACTTTCAGACGACTGCCTATCATCCAGATGCCAATGGCCTAGACGAACTATTCCATCAACAATTGAAAGCTGCCACTACAGCTAGTTCGCCTGATGCATGTTGGTCTAAACGCCTTCCAGCCGTTCTTGTTTGTATTCAAAATACCATCAAAGAATATATTGGATGCTGCCCAGCGGAACTTGTCTTCGGCGCACCCCTCAGGCTCCCAGGCGAGATGATACTGGTCTCAAGCAACACCGGTGATTTGAATCCTACGTCCTATGCGGAACGCCTGAAGCACCATTTTTCATCAATTAGACCGACACCACCTCGAGTAACACACGCAGTCCTGGCATGTACATCCTGACTTACACACGCCGATTCGTCTTTAGAGGAGTCGATGCTGTTCGCAGAACCTTGACATCACCTAATGTAGATCTATTCAACGTCTTATTGCAGAAACCGAAGTACCTCGTTCTGGATAGGAATGGATTCAAGGAGTTCTTGGGCACTGATTGTCCTAAACCCGCAAATGCTGATTCAAAGTAAGGTCCTAGTGCTATTAACCCTACTGTACCGTCAAACAACTAAGTTGCACATCTGTCCAAGCATATTCCCTGCTGCGGATGGATAGGCTGGAACGGCACCTTGTCAACTGCCATAAAATCAGCAATTGGGTGAACGTGGAACCTGCAGCCGTTGCCACCCCTGTCTGGTGTGTGTGAAACGCATTGGTAAGCGCATCATCATGGATAAAGGTTTAGTTGAGGAAGCCTAGGTACATGCTTTATTCGCTTCTGTGGATAGCTCACCATTACAAAATGTACTTACGACACCTTCCGCGCAACCGTTGCTTAGGGACCCATCAGGATTTTTCCACGTCTTTTCATTCGGGGTGTCCAAACACGGAGGTGGAGTTATTTCTACCAATACAAGCCAGAGCAGAAGCAGTCGTACAAATGACTCGGCATCTCTCAACTATCGCGGAAACTGAGGAAAAGGACGTGTTCTCCTATTTTTTGGGCGTGTTACATTACACATTTTGCCAGCTGTGAACGTCAGAAAGTAATTGCGCAACAGATTGCGAGGAAATTGCAGCGTCAAAGCACCACCATTGTAAGGAGCCCTGGATTCTGTGCGACACATTTCCAATAATCCAGAATTTCTTGCAATAAAATTTTCCACGGTTCACAATGTGAATGGAGCTAGTTGTGACGCGAACCAAATACAACCTAATTAAAATTGAAAGCGGGTTAATCTGAAAAAGTAGGGAATGAAAAAACATATCTGAATGTTAAAACAGAAAGGAGACATAGATTGAGGTATGTTAACATTTCGATTGTTCTCATCGGTCGCAAACACAATACAAACCGAAACACACACAATATATACGTATGATAATATAGGCACTCCAATTAAACTGTCAGAATTACTTCCAAGGCATTCTGCATGATTGCCTCAAAAATTTCTTTGCTTACAACACAGTTTGAGAAACCCTAACTAGCAATGCTTCACTAATTACCAAGATTATCAGTTTCCTGTTATTTAAAAACGATTTGAACACCTTATTTGGGTTCACACTTTGACCAGTTACCAAGAGGGGTTTGCGATAGATGATGACCTACTCCGATTCGTTCTGTGGGTCTTTCAGTTTTGTTGCGCTATTATATGTTCGACTCGATTTGGCAAGTGTTCAGCCAAACTCTGATCCAACTGACGGTTATTCTTGAAAATGCAAACATCGCCGCTATTGCAGGTGAACTGATAAACATCATGAGAGGCCAGACTTGCCGAAGGGTAGCTCTGACGTTCTTGAAGAAGCACTTTCCGGTTAGTGTGCGTGAGGCGCAACTGCGCAATCGTGTACGTGCGATTCAGAGCGGATTTGAACTTGTGCCCGATATCATTTGCCACATATTCCCATTCGAACGGTGTAACCAAACAGACAACCTTTTATCTGCCGTCTGCACTGACAGTTCCTTCTTGGGGGTCTGCTATGCCCTTTGATGAACATTTCTGGATAAGCATTGGATAATAAGGTACTATACGAAAACCTTTCTTCAGCTTCCAGCAACTCCGGATTACAAATTGGCCTAGCCGTGTAGAAAAGTGTTTTCACAAGAACGCGTTTGTATGCAACCGGGACGTAACTAGGAAAGTAAAGGTACTGCCCACTCCAGATCGCCATGAGTTAAGTGCTGCGCTGCAGTGTACCTTCATCCAGTTTGTTGAGAGGGATATCAAAATATGGTAGGCAGCCATATTGTTCTATCTCGTGGGTTACCGAATGGTTTGGGTGCATTGTGTCCGAAGTGGATAACAGTCGGGAAAATTGTTCGCTGCTGGTGAATACTATTAGAACGATTGTTATTTTTGCATCGTAAGCTCCATGTGGAAAGAAGAAAGAAAACGTTTTATGAAGATTGCATCTGATCAGGCTGTTTTCCGTCGCGCTTCGCCAGGACATTCTCGAAGAATAATTTGCTTGTAAATAGTATTACTCTGACCGGAAACGCGTCGGCGCACATATGTGCCGACGTGTAACGAGGAGGTAAGTTCCCCGATCAAAGAGACGTTTCGCTAGCACGCAAAACGGGTTGTCCTTTTTTGTCTGTAGTTGCGGTGATGTTTACATAGGCAAAACTAACAATCGGTGGACTCAGAGCGTGGCTGAGCACTTGCCAAATTGAGTCCAACAAATAATAGTGCAAAAAGCGGAACGACCCACAGAACGAATCGGAGTAGGTTCTCGTCCGTAGCCAAACACCTCTTGGCAACTGGTCAACACGTGAACCCGAATAATACGTTCGAAGTGTCTAAAGTAGCAGGAAACCGATAATCTTGGTAATCAGTGAAGCGCTGCTAGTTAGCGCTTCTCAACCTGTGTTATACGTAAAGAAACTTTTGAGGTAGTCAAACAGAATGCCTTGGTAGTGATTTTGACAGTTTAGATGGAGTGCCTATATTTTCCAATGTATATATTGTGTCTGTGTTTCTACTTGTTTTGTGTTTGCGACTGATAAGGACAATCGCAGTTTGACATATCACACTGTACCCTTTTCTGCTTTGACAAACCGGATGAATAGGACCAAATATTTCAAGTATCACAAAGGACACGCGTACAAATACCTGAGTCCATGAATATTATGCGCCTCCCTATCATTATCAGTAATCAAACGATAAGATGTTCCACTTCATTTAAACACCTTAGTTGGTTTTTATTGACATTACTTGATATTGCTTGCCTCGATGTTTAGAGGCTTCTTCTTACTCCAAGACGCTTTGTCAAATCTTACAGTCTACACACCCAACCATAGATAGAGAGAATTGAGGTGGTTCTGATCACTCTTTTGGCATTTTTGTTACAATCAACGTGTCCTATCATGCCTGGAGATTTGTCCCCTCTTGTCATATCGTTGTACAGCTGATCACTCGAGCCGTGCATGCAAATGTCAAAAATATATGCTATTTGTATTAGGTTTCTGAGTTGTGTTGACAATGCCGTTGCTCGAAATCTACCCAATCGCCTCGTCAGTCAGGTTGTGGTGTTGAATGGGTTGCTAGAGCACTCATAATTGAATTCCAGCCACAGCACTATAGGCTTGGTGTTAGCGTCTCGTCACTTGCAGGAATGGTACAGAGAGCGACACAAGTCGTTGTACTCACTTTTTTTGATTTCACCAAAGCAGTTGATACAGTGAACCATGAGGCATTGCGGTTGATTTTGGTAAGTTTGGCTGTCCGATTAAATTTGTATGTTAATATGAATGTCTTAACGGTGGTATGCGGGCCATCGTACAGCTAAGTGGAGAGATTTCGGATGGCTTTGTGAATCTCTCTGTGGAAAGGCAAAACGGTTTCTTATCTTACGCTCTGTTTAACATTTAAAATCATGCAATGATATTTTGTGTTTTTGATGCGGATTTTGCTTATGGTTTTCGTGTGGAGGACACTGTTGATTTTGGTTTGCTGAACATGCGTCGTTTCTGTGCGAGAGACCTAGGTTTTGAGAAAACGACCTCTGGGTTGCCGTTCCATGACGATTGTGCGCTGTTTGCACACATCGTAGATAATTTGTGGCACTGGACTAGTAATCAGGCTTTGACAGCGGCCAAATGCTTGCTCGTCATCAAAACAAGCAAGGCTGTCTGTTTCTTTCAGCATCTGCTGGTGGTGTAGTAAGCAATGTTCACCCAAATCTGCGTTTGTGGTGAAGTATTGGATACCATTACCCGCTTCTACCATCTTGAGAGTGCGGATTTGACTGGCACGCAAATATACAGTGGGCTTCCTATCCGCGTATCGAAGATAACGGCGGAATTCTAAAAGCGTAAGTACATGGTGGGTAATAACCACCCGACTACCGTTGGCACGAAACCGATGTTGTAAAATTCTATGCTGTTGTCCTTTCTTCCATAATTCAGCGTACTCTAGACGACGTACCGGCGAGATGTGATATATCTCGAGCAATTACATCAAGAGTGTTTTGCGATGGATTCTGCGAATTATTAGGTGCAACAGCTTGGCTGGCTCAGAAATGTTGTGTCGATGTGAAAAATATGTAGTGGACCCTATACATTTGCTGAGACCCTTAAGGTAGCTCGGTCATGTGTGCCGTATGGAATCGACTCGGATGCCGAAGCAGCTGTGCGTGTAGAAAGAGATGGGTCGCAAGTTCGAATCGTATTTTTCGTTCCTGCTTCAATGATTTCCATAGCGGCGAAATAGGGGGACTTTTATTGCGGTGACGCCTTTCTATGCGCCGGGAAACTCTCACACTTAAGAGTGGCGAGCTCATGTGAGTAGTCAGTGCCATGCATTACATATGTCAGCATCGCTGTGATATCTTAAGTGTAATCGGGAACGTCTATTAATTACTGGCGTCCACCTTATTTAAGTTGCCAGTTACCTCTATAGCAGATAGTAGCATGCCTGTGACGTCTTAAGTGCAGTCCGCATTATGTACTAACTACCCGCCGCAAGCTTATATTAGTGGCGACTTACCTCTGTCGCACATGGAGGCATGCTGTTACATCTTCCGGTGGGCCAGCAGCGTACGATACTTAACAGCGGCGAACAAAAGTGAGCAGTCGTTTAAGTTCATTGCATATGGTAGCATCCCTGTGACTACTTAATCAAAACCGCGAATATCCATTGATTAACGGCGGCCTGCTTATGTATACAGTCCATTAGCTCCATTGCATACGGTAGCATTGCCGTGACACATTCTATCTAGCCGGCGACATCTCATAATTACTGGCGCCCAGTGTATGCTAGCAGTCCGGTAGCTCTATTCATTATGGAACAACGGTTTACTACGAGATATTACATGGATACGGAAATCCCGTGAGATACAAATTATTGCGAAAAGTGAATTGCATGACAACGTGAGAACCGTTGTGGTGCGACGTGTAACAGTTACCGGCGTCCAGCTCATATGATCTGTAATTTACCTCCATTACCTACGATAGCGTTTATTTCATATCTTCAGGGTAGTCGGGAACATCTAGTACTTGCCGCCCGCCAGTTTATTAGAGTAGACAATCAGTTCCGTCCCATATGGAAGCAATGCTGTGCCATCTTCTGTGCAGCCAGCAACCACTAACACTTACGAGCGGCCAGCTTATGTGAATAGTCAGTGACCTCTTTTGCATATCTTAGCATCACGGTGACATCCTCAGTAGAGTTGGGATCGTGCAATAATTGCCGGTCACCAGCTTATGTTAGCAGTCATTTACCACTCTTGCATATAAATAAATAAATACATAACCATATTCCCCTTTTAAATATTAAGTGAATTGCAGACGACCTTATACTTACGGGCCCCAGATTATGTGAGCAGTCAATCAGCACTACTGCATATGTTAACATCCTTGCGACAAATTAAGCAGAGTTGTGATCCTATGATAATTACCGGCCACCAGGTTACATTAGCTTCCTTTAGCATTATTGCAATAATAAGTGGTGATACCCAGACTATATGAGCAGTCAGTCAGCTCTATTGCATATGTTAGCATCGCTGCGACAACTTAAGTATGGTTACGATCCTCTGATAATTACCGGCCACCAGGTTACATTAGCATTCCTTTAGCTATATGCATATAAATAAATAAATATATTCCCTTTTAAATATTAAGTGGAGTGGCGATGATGTAATAGTTACGGCCCCCAGATAATATGAGCAGTCAGTCAGCTCTATTGCATATGTTAGCACCGCTGTGACAACTTAAGTGGAGTCGAGATCCTCCGATAATTACCGGCCACCTGCTTATGCATCGGTCCTTGCCTATATAAAATACATAAATATGGTCCCTTAGAAATATTACGTGCAGTGGTGCCATTTAGTGCTTACGGGCACCCAACTTATATGAGCAGTCAGTCAGCTCCATTGCATATGTTAGCATTGCTGTGACACCTTCTGTGGAGCCAGCAAACTATGATACTTTAGAGCCGCCAGCATATTGCAGTTTTCGGTTAGCTCTATTGCACATTGCAACATTATCGTTAGGCAGTATATGAAGCGTGCAACACGTTTCAATTACTGCCAACCATGATCTTACATTAGCTCATTTTTTGTAATGCGTATACTGAAACACATAGTCGTCTAGTTTTACCTTGTAATCCGACGACAACCATTCCTAAACCCTTTGCAGACGTGTATACCTACTTACATTATACCGTTTAATTATCTATCTAAACAATTTCTAAAGCGCGTTCCCACTTTAAAAATGCTCTAGCTAAACTCATTCATTTAGCGCATATTATATCACTAGGCGTATCAAAAATAGACAGATTATCTAAATCTTGCATTCTGCTTGCATACTCATGTCTTTCTTACATCGACGGACGCTACCGCATTAGCACATCATCTTGTACTGCATGCAAATTGATTGTAAATGTCCTAACCATTAAGTCTGCCATTAGCGCCCGCTAAACAAACGCCAAATACAGCATACACATTCCTTATTGACGCTCCAATCACAAACCCACAAGGATGTCAGAGATTTTTTGGGTCTGCGGTTTCTCGAGAATCTGCAAATGAAAGAGAAAAGAAAGAGATCAGTTAAGTAGTCATTAAAACGACCCATGGCGGTTTCGATTTCGTTACACCACTCCTCCTTCTGGCGAAGACACTGTCCTCAGTGTCTCAGTGTCCTTAATACTCGCCGAGCCGCCTTCGGGGGGTATTGGCCCACATGTGTTCCAGCTCGGGAGGCATCGGGGTGTTGTTTTTTTTGTATTTTTGTTTTTTTGTAGGACGACTTCCTCCTTCGGGAGGAGAGGCTGACGATCCACTCGCTGTTTCCAGCTGATATGTAATGCACCGGTCAGAAACGACGGAACTGTGAGTTGAGCGGACCATCTCGCGGACGGGACTACACCGTGGGTGAACGGGACGAACAGACAATCTCGTATGAGCCTTGCCACCTGTCGGTGAACACTGCGCTGCTGCGCCCAGCGGAGGTCACATGCGGACCCGGTGCGCACCCTCGACACGCGCTCTCCAATCGTGATATTCAGGGCCCATCCGTGGTAGCAGATCTAACCCATCACATTTCTGGACGATTGCTGTTGCTATCCCTTGCGTGTTCTCTCCGCCACACCAGAACAGGCTTGATCAGCAAGACGTTCGGCCACGCTGTTCGTACGTAGTGTCACAGGGAGAAACCAAGCCTCGATAGGGGGCACTAGGGGCTAATCCAGCTCCCGAGGACACACGACAGCTCGTGACCAAACGTCCGGAGCAGGCCTGCGAAGAAGACCATCCCGTGGATGCATGCACAGGCCGCTCGCATCTCGCCATCATGCATTGTGCAGCTTGGCGACTGTCCCCTATCCGATCTGACTGGTGCCGCTCGCTGCAGGCCACCTGACACAGAATCCCACCTTGTAACGAGTTCCGGTTGAGCGCGCTCTACCTACTCACATTCCCCTGTGAGGTGGTCACTACGGATGTGGTACGGGTCACTTCCTCACCGAGAGCCAGGCCCGACACACCACCTCCTGCGCAGGAGACCGTTCTCGTACGAGCCCGGCGCCTGGCTCTGAATGCAGGTGACAGCGGTGCCTCCATAGCGGGCAATCCACTCATTTACGATGGCTGCCCAACCGTTGCCGCATCCGGATTTTTGATGGGTATGGCCTCGCACCACTTCGTAAAATAGGCTATAAGAACAGGAGGTGGCGGTTCCCGTTCCTTGTGACTGGCAAAGGCCCCATTAGATCGACTCCGACTCGCTGACCTGGGACGTGGCCACTATCGCTTCCAATGGGGCCGGGATAGGGGGTCTTCGTTTGGATAGCGGCCCAGATCTCGCAGGCGTTACATAGCTTCACGACGTCGGCGTGGATTCCTGGCCACCAGTACCGTTGACGTATGGCTGTCTCCGTCTTTAGTTGGCCAGCGTGACCTAACTGCTGATGGACTGCTTGTAGTACGCCCGGCACTCTCGACATAGGAGTAATCACTTTCGGGCCCAGGTCATCCATGAGGAACAGCGTCCCACCAATGATTCTTAATCGGCTCCAGTGGTCCCATAGTGAGCGTTCTTCTTTCGAACGGGATTGCATTTCCGGACCCGATGGTTTAGACGATCCTTCCACTTGCCGCATATAAATGTTAGATATATATGGGTCCTGGGCTTGATCATCTGACCACGTTGTATCAGTTTCCGAGTGGTGTAGAACTGCATTTATTTCGTCCAGAGCGGGAATTCGAGAAAGGGCATCTGCGTTGGCATGCCGTGCTCCCGGCCGGTACTCACAGGTAAAATCGTACTCTTGTAGGCTTTCTTGCCACCGCGCGACTTGTCCCTCCGGGTCACGGAAGTTTTGTAACCATTGCAGAGATTGATGGTCAGTCCGCACAAGGAAAGGTTTTCCGAGTAAATATGGTCGAAAATACTTCAAGAAATACACCAAAGCCAACATCTCACGTCTCGTTGTGCTATACTTACGCTCTCGCTTGTCCAGTCGGCGGCTAGCATAAAAGATCACGGTTTCCCCAATAGAAGTTTTCTGCGACAAAACAGCGCCAATCGCCTCGTTACTGGCGTCGGTGTCTAGGACAAAAGGCCCTGCTCGTTCGGAAGTATCCGGGAGACCTAACAGCGGTGGCGACGTGAGGCATTCTTTCAGTCGTCCGAAAGCACTGGCACACTCGTCCGTCCAAACAAACTTCCGTCCCTTTTCCGTCAGGCGATGTAACGGCGCCGAGATCGAGGCAAAATTGCGCACAAATCTCCGGTAGTAAGATGCCAGTCCCAAAAAACTACGCAATTCATCAACTGATCTGGGTTGTGGCCACGACCTTATCCGTTCGCACTTGTCGGGGTCGGTTTGAATGCCGTCTGGCGTTATTACGTGTCCCAAAAAGTTAACATGCTCGCGGAGAAAACGGCACTTCCGTCCCTTCAGCTTTAATCCAGCCTGCCGTAACCGCTCCAAAACTGTACGTAGACGGGTGTTGTGCTCTTCGACCGACCTACCATGCACTATCACATCATCCAAATATATCAAACATTCCTTGGGTACGAGGCCCTCCAATACTTTCTGCATCAGGCGCTGGAAGGTGGCTGGGGCATTAGCCAACCCGAAGGGCATGGTCTCGAATTCATACAGCCCGGATGGTACAATGAACGCGGTTTTCTCCCTATCGGACGGACGGACCTCCACTTGCCAATACCCGGCGGCCAAATCGAGAGTAGTAAACCATCGTGCACCATGAAGAGCATCAAATGTGGCGTCAATGCGAGGGAGGGGAAGGGGTCTTTACGGGTGACTTCGTTTAGCTTTCGGTAATCTACACAAAGTCGTAGAGAACCATCCTTCTTCTTCACGAGTACGATAGGAGACGACCAAGGCGATGTCGATGGGCGAATAACGCGCATATCAAGCATCTCCTGGATCATGCGATCTAGCTGGGCTTCGTAATGAATGGGCACCCTTCGCGCCCGCTGGCGAATAGGATGCTGACTCCCTGTATCAATTTCGTGTTGGATGACGTTGGTGCGCCCAAGTTGAGTGTCGCAAAACAGATCCTCATAATTACGCAGCATAGAGAGAAGTGAGGCTTTTGAGTCTGGGGAAGTACCACTGTGGTTACGCAAAGGCTCAATGACATCAGTCTCGAACTTTGATGTTTTCGAGGTGGCTTCTAAAACTGTGCAAACTCCCCGTGAGTGACACAGCTGCGTGATGACAGGAGTGGACTTTGGGAATAGCTTCGCGGTAACAAGCTGCAGCAAGCTTCCATGCTTAGCCCAAAAAACCATCCCTAGGATGCCGTCCCTACTTAGGTTACGACCAACTAGAAACTCTTGTACTGCAGTAACATGTTCCAGTTGGACTTGAGCCAACACTGCGAATTCGACGGGCAACTCAGCCCCGTTGGCCGTTAACACTCGTGGCCTTCTCTGAGTAGTGGCGCGATGACCCCCGAGGTGGTCGGCTATTTCTAGACGCAACAACGAACATGACGCACCGGTGTCAAGCAAGAACTGGATGTTAAAACCATCGAGGCAGCCAACGGTGGGCAAAGGTCGAAACGGAGCATCACGAACAAAAGTAAACACAAGGAAGCCGGATGGATTAAGACGTGACTTACCTTGCGAACGTCGCGGCTTGATCGGTGGGTTATGTCCGCAACATTGCGCACGATTTCCAAAGCAACGGCAGTACCAACAATCTTGCCTGGACGGAGTGGAGTTGAGGTTAGGTGCTCTGCTGTCGGTAATGGACACGTTTCTCAGTGCCGAACACAAAGTGGCCTGTCCATACTCGTCGCGATCGTCCATGGAATCCAGGGACTCGTGAAACTGTGCCTTGTTCATGGCATCCGTGAAACTGCAGGGCAGCATCCCAGCTAGTTGGTGACGTAGGGACCTGTCGTGCAAACCGGTGCAAAAACGCTCAGCCAGCCACTTATCCCGTTCGGCGTTGGAGAGATCGGGAAAGGCTCTCAAGGAGAGCTCCTGAAGTGCGCGCGCGAACGCTTCGACCGTTTCTCCCGACTGTTGGGTACGAGCAGCTAATTTCTGTCTATACAGAACTGCGGCCTCCTGTTTCCGAAACAGTCCGCGCAGTGATTCCCATATTTCTGAAGCTGGCGCTGTTGGAGGTATTCCAGTTGCGCGGAAGAGGCGCGTGGCTTCCTCGCTCAAAAATCTGAGAACGTAAGGGCCCACGTGCTTTTCGGGGAATACTGGAAAGGTATAAGGATACATGAAACTCACAATTGTCAAAATCATCCCCAGGCCGAAAATACTGGGGGTTGCCTCGGCACAGGTCGAAATTCCGAAAAATCCCGGGTAACAACACGAAGTTGCGATTTCATTTTTGGGGGGCTGACTTTTTCCTTCTCCATTGCGATCCCACCTCTGACACCAAATGTAACGGAGTTCCTGGAATGGGGTACCGGCGGAGCTGGAAAACGGGCACGGAACGAATCAACGGCGGTAGAAAGCAGCACGGTCAATCACAGCGGACACACGACGCGAGAAGCACACACAGCAACCGGGCACTCACAGAATCGCAATACGCAAGCGTGACACGGGCAAAACGAGCAGACACGGAGGAAGCACGTTTATCCACAACAGGAAAAACAGAGGAGTGTACAGGACCTTGATAAGACAATCAAAACAAAAGGGGAATGTCAGAGTTTTTGGGTCGGTAAAGTGCCTTCGCACGTTTTCATATATCTGCGGTTTCTCGAGAATCTGCAAATGAAAGAGAAAAGAAAGAGATCATTTAAGTAGTCTTTAAAACGACCCATGGCGGTTTCGATTTCGTTACAGCACACACGTTTGTTATTGACGCTCATTATGTGCTCTTACATCGCAACTCATTAAAACCGAAACTTATGCCACTCCAAAAGCACAAACTAGTATTGATTAAGAATTCTTTTTCATACCCTGTTCACAGTATGCCCTAACTGTTGTTTACCT
>CALYDF020004866.1:0-14965 GCA_944474145.2 Dicrocoelium dendriticum | reverse complement strand
TTCAACCATCATACCCAGGAACTGTGATGTCCCAAACACATTAATCGTCTTTTGTACGGTTATCTGTTCATCAATCGCAAGCTTAAATTAACGCAGTGTGCAACATGTTCTGGTAGCTCTTGGAAGTCTGTCCCGAACCTGAGTAGTGTATAAGAAAGAAACTTTCCCTGCATCTCGTAGTAGAATCGTGACCTTTGTTTCCTTGTTGAGTACCCTTTATCTAATGTCTGAAAATGTCTGTAGATCGTTGTCTGAACTGTGCAAACGATGGTTTTTGGTTCTGTAAACAAAACACAGGTTCAGGTTCTTTCTAGGAAGTCAGCTTGGATCACTTCCAAGTTTATCACACCACTCTCTGAAACATAGTTGAGGAATTACCGCATAGCATTTCCGTGCAATTTCGCTGGACGCCAACAAATGCGCGCTGATCAGATTCCACAGCGTCTATTGGAACAATGCCCAGTTCTCCATACATGGTAACATATGCTTAGTGAATCGAGATACGATATTCTGTCAGATAGATGGCACATGTATCCGATGGTCTTCATATCCTTCGAAACTTGAAAGTCACAGTATTCTGAAAAGTCGAAGAAAACAGGATACCGCACTGTTCGCGATGAAGCCTTTTCTTCTCCATTCTACTTTGAGGTACCTTCTCCACTTCACCGTGCAGATTTTATCCGGGCTGCTTAAAATATCTCCCGAGGGTCTGTTGAAAATGTCGGAGGATGCACTGACCGCACTGTTGGCTTCACACGCGGAACACATTTCTGCACGTGACCAAGCCGTAAGTATGATTTTCTGACAATGATCGTGTGTTCCACTGCTCCATTTGCTGTGATCGACTGTGGTCGCTAAGACACTGTAAAACCTACTATTGACACCTCCATCTGCCATTCGGGCCTCTAGTTCATTGGATCAACACATGAAAAACAAAGCAAGGAAAACGTACAGAGCATCTTGTACAGCAACAGAAACTTATGTCTTTCAGAACACTCAACCAGCAACAGTTTTCTCTGCCACGACACTAGCCGTTCCCAGAATTTGCCTCCAAAATGAAATGGCCTGGCTGAGTTGGTATGTTAACATAACATCGCAAAGCGACCTATTGCCAGACTCTTACTTTCTTATCTTTGTCACTGACCGTATCTAGGTTGACAAGATATACAAATTTCATGACTGCCGCGCGTGATACTTAAAAACACCGCGATGTATTTTTCTCCTTAAAGCCGATGTTGATATTTCGTGGGCTCCTTTCGTAACGCTTAACGGGGCATGTAAAGACCCCTCTCGTTTGCTGTTACTAGGCCGTTTTTCCATTGCGGACAACTCCCGTAATAGTGCATGTAGTACACCAATGCAAGCATCGCTTCAAATTAATTGTTGCAGCGCATACTCGACGAGACGATCCGGGGGTCATTGCTAAGGTTCTTTCCAAAATCTACCTTCTGGCTAGACTGAAACGTTGTGTAGCTTAGACTCATGAGTACGTACTCACAATTACTACGATGTTACTCATTTTGACTCTCCGAACGACTCTAGAAACGTCCTTTCATAATATACGGGACGTGTTTTGTCTGTTTTGTCTTGTTGATATGAGCCCGGAGATATTGCTGGGTACCCTCCAGTGCACAGTAGTATCTTTATCGCTTATTAATGTAGCACGTTTGTTATGATAAAAGAGTGAAATTTTCCTCCTAGCACCCAGCCGTCCATAAGTTCCCTCTGAACACATGATTCCTCGTTTCAATTGCAGCATTTCGTCTCTCGTGTGCGTCCAACCGAAGAAGATAGAAACACGTTGGAAGCGGCTCTTCGGTCCTGCAGCCTCATGCCCTTGACTTTCCAAATTGTGCTGTTCTATCAATATCTCATTCGTTGCAGCTACCAAGACGATCTGCCGATGCTCGAACAAAACTTGATCTTTGAACTTGAACTTGTGCGATTTCAAGTTAGTTAGCTACCATCTATCTCACGCTTGCCCATGACCACAAAATATTGGCATTTTGCGGCAGCTTTGAAAACTAATTTTACATTCTCTTCAGTCGGATATCAACCATAGTTTCAAAGCCAACTAGGTAAATCTGTGCCTGCATTTGGACAGTCTATAGTTATGGTCCTGGTACGTTAGGTGGTGTGCCCATCCTGGTATTCACACAACTCAACTAAGGCCAGCTTAATCTTCACGCCTGCAGCCACTAGAAACCTCGCAGATTGTATGAAAATTGTTGCCTAGACTTATTTCATGGGCTTGCGATTCTATCAGCTCTTAGACCGGTATGAGTGCAGAAAGCAAGTGCGTTTTGTAACAAACAGAAATGCTTACTACTGACAATGGTTTATCGTTAACAGGATCCTAAACATACGCAATTTTCTTCGAACCAACCCGTCCAATGGAATCCATTGTGCAGCTGCAGCCCGGACAAGGTGTGACTGACCTTCCTTCTGCTTAACATGGAAATTAACCCAAGTTGCGAGCAATCAGCTTAAAATATGGAAAATGGGATTCTCTGTGTTCAGATAAATTAACGGTTTGCGTGTCCCATTGCGACCTGTTCTTTAAGCACACCCACACATAGAAGCTAGCAAAGCGCTATGCATTTGTTCGTGGTTCACCATACAAGGTTGACGGGACAGAAGGTTGTCACAACTAACCTCTGAGTTTGAATCTGCCAACATTCACGTGACGCGGCATGATGACCACTTCCGAGACCAGTTGGTCAGTGGTTTGGTCGAGGCCTGCCTAGAGCCAATCTTGTGCATTGAGGTTGATCATGCATTGATGCATGCAACAGTTTGCATGTGTCTCGATGGCTCAACTAAGCCCAAGCAAACCCGACTGAACACCTACAATGGAGGACCCAACGGTGAAAATGCATTATCAACAGAGGCTCCGTGAAGTTCCCGCTCTCTCGCTTACTCTGGATGTCGATCAACACTGGTCAAGTTTCCAAAGAGCCATGCTGTCCGCCGGCTAATCCACCTGTGGCCTTAACCACTCTACAACTAAAAGCTGGAGTTGGGTTAGGTCCTCGAAGCTACTAGATCGTCGACGGGCTGTGCCCGCAGCTGTGGAAATCAATGAACTCCGTCTATCCATCTCTCAACAGCTTAAGTCAAGCCTTCGCTTTGACCGTGAATCCTAATGGTCAAAACGAGCTGGAGAGATGGAAGGAGCTGCATCGGCTGGAAACTTCCACCGTTTATTTTTACCTTATTCGCGCCACCGGTCGCAAATCACATGATGTCAGGCAAACAATTTGTGAGTTAGACAGAACAAAGATCACCAACTTACACAGGAGCTTGGGGCGCTGGACAGAGCCTTTTGTTTTTCAATTTAACTACCCCAGCACCGCCCCATCACCGGTTGTACTGAAAAAGTTCGAGGTGGGTATTTACTGTCAGCAATGTTCTGCACTGATGGGCAACTGGGATTTGCAGATACGCATCAGCTAGGTCAAGTTTTGCGAAAAATTCCCCAATTGAGTTTGCTGAACAACTCTCCTGGTACCTGCAGGGGATACTGATGATCTTCCAACACAGAATTCTGACCGTTTCCTTTCTTTACCACCACGATAGGTGCTGCCCATTCTAAATAATGAACTCGTTCTACTGTACCTTCAGATTGTAGTCGGTTTAACTCGGCTTCCACTAAGGACTGGGTTGCGTTGGGCACCGGGCGTCTTGGTCTAAAGACTTGCTTGGCCTCTGGTTTAAGGTTTTAGGCGGCAGTAGCTATGTTGCAGCATCCGAGACCAGGTTGTAACAATGCATCGTCAAGTCGTTTTAGCTCAGTAATTTGACTTCGAAACATCGGGCTTGAAGGTGATGGCTGCGACAGCAGATCGACTTGCGGTGGCTGACATATTCTGTTCACTGATTGATCAGGCAGTTTCAGTTCATCCATCCAGTCGAGCCCCAACAAAGCTAACCCCGGCTGATCTGTCAAGAAACATGTCTGGATTTGTTTATCGCGGAAGTTTACCTGACAATTCAGTTCACCAAACAGTTTCAACGTACCTCCTGAATCCTTCCGTGCAGTGTGGTCCCTTTGTATGAGTGTCGGTCGCCACAGCAAGCACCAAGTGTCGCGAGATATCAGGGTGATATCTGAAGCCGTGTCGATTTGTAACTCGTCTTGGAAGCCGTTGATTTTCACAATTGTGTATTTGCGCTTGCTGGCCCCGTCAACCTTGAACGTTGCGGTGATAGATTTGGTCAAATTGGGACGCCGGAATGGTCTGGCATTGTTACGCATCTTTTTGGTCAAAATTGGACGAGTCGCCAGGCAGCGTGATTCCTTATGCTCTTTTCTGCCGTAACGGTTGCAAATGTGAGTTTTGAATGGGCACTCAAGGGGAAAATGCCACTCTCTACAAAACCAACATGCACTGGGAGATTTAGGATGCGGTGAACTCAAGTGGGAAGCTTCTTTTCGGGGAGTACGGCTGATTGCACAGACAAAATCTTGATCGTTCTGGTTGGACAACTGCTGAATCATTGCGGTATCGTGCTTCAGATGCGTCATGCGTTGGCATTCACCGGTCACTTGCTGCAATGTGACATCCGGATTCTGCTCAATTTTGTTCAGTATTCGTGTTCGAATGTCGGCGTCTTTGGATGCTTGTAGGCCACAAACGTATATGAGACATTTAAACTGATCCCTTGTCATCTTGGGTAGTGACCGTTCGCACTCGTGATTCACACGGCTGGAATGGTCGACCCGGTCTTCGTCTTCTTTTTCCTTATTGTCAGACATTTGTGTCTGGTGTTGAACAAAGATGTCTGCTCTCCGAAAATCTGCGACAGGACTACAACCACTTCGTCAAGGACAAATCGGTACTCTTTTTAGGTAACATAGAATTGATGAACTTCTCGTGTTCGGCAGCACCCAGCTTCTGCAGCATTAGTCGAATATTCTTTTCCGCTAGAAGGTTGGCAAAATCAACCCGGAACATCTCTTCATACTTGGGGAACCAAGAAACAAATGTTATACCGGCATCAGCGTCATAATGGAACTCACTGATCTACTGATTCAGGGTTTCTGTTGAGGGAGCACTTTTACTTGTCCCTAACCCTGGGCTTGACTGTACTGTTGTTGTGTCGGAACCCCACGATTGCTTCCACCCACTAATGGTAGTGAGAACACGAACGACCGGGTAAAAAACAATGTTCACGCCACACGCCCAACCGGCCACCGAACGTCTGTGTGTGCAACTCAATGACATGATTCAAATTAGGGCATGTACACAGGCTATGCAGAAAGGATGACGATCGATCAATCAAAGCTAGTCATTCCCGGGCCGAAGGATCGATACGATGTCGCACGAACGAACGAAATGTACAGAGTAAGGGAAAAACCATTAAGCATAAGATTCAGTGTCAACCCAAGCTAGTCACAAAGGTGAAGCAATAGAAACGTATGTGGGGAACCGTAAAAGAGGACAGGGTGAATAGGGATGAGTGGAATAAAACTCACAAAACGACGGGGAGCGGTGGAGTATTCTTACCTCCGATATAACAACTGTCATCTTCTGAGTTAGCATCTCGATCAGCTTGGCCCGGGATGCTTCAAACTGCGTCTGTTGTTGCTGCAACAGCATCTGCAATTGTTCAAAGCTGATTGCTATTTCTAGGTTCAGTTGTACTCGCGTCACCACTGTTATAACGCTGCACCCGCAATCGACCGCTTGCTTCATGTCTGCTGCTAAATGTGCGCCCTTACGGGTGCTCTGTTTGACGCTTTGGCAAACCCGACCGGAAGGAAGCCAGAAGAAGACTCAGCAGACTAGAGTTGTATTGGGACAGAGAACGCTCATATTTATATGTCGGTCTCACCAACCCTTCAAACATCACCAGGCGGATTTGGCTGTAAGCCCACGCTCCACACATGCTTGTCCGCTCCGTCTGGCCAGTTCACCGTATTGCTCGAGCACTCCAGTCTTCGTCCGTCTACTCGGTGCATGGCAACGCACGTGATGTCTGACGCGCGATTTCATCAGCTTTCGGCTGGGCCCTGGCAACACGCTTGCATGGTCCTTCCCAAGCACGATTTGTGGCAAACACGCGAGCGTTGGTACTTAGCTTTCTCACCCAGCTGTCACCCCCATAGTTCAACTACCATCTTGAGAAAGCTGACATCGTTGCCTACCCATTGTTTCTGCGTAGTTGACAATTTACCCGCGTAAGATTTGCAGGTGGAAGCTACAAGCATATCTGAACGATTAATCCGCTTTTTCCAGCTGGTTTCTAGTGTGTGGAAGCTGTATATCATTACCGCGATTTTCAAGTGCGATAGCCGTTCAGAGCCCGCGAAATATCACCCAGTGATTCTCTTCCCGGTGCTCTCAAAGGTAGCTGAGGCACTAATGGGTCGTTTAGAAAGATCTAACGTCACAGCGCTGGAGCAACACGGATTCCGTCAGTATTGGGCATGTATTACCAATCTACTGATGGCGCGTGGCAGTTGGACCGAAACAGCGGATTATGGGTCCAGCACTGATGTCACCTATCTCGACTCTTCTGTGGCCTTGGACCTGCCTAACTGCTCCACGCATTCACGGGGTCCTCTCCCAACGCAGCAAGTTGCCTGTCGTCCACCACAGAGTCACGTGTGCTAGCTCCTTCAGGTGCATTCTGCGGGCGGCGCTCTTAAGCAGGACACGTTCCGCGATCGGCTCCTGATCTGAGCCATCATTAGTTGCTGTCATGGCGCTTCGTCCACCTCAGACAGGGCATGAGCCAACAAGCCCCGGATGTTAATTGCAAACGCAAGTGGATCCGCTCTAGCTCCATGTCAGGCCGCCTTGAACCACCACATTGATTACTTGCAGTTGATCTGGTTGTGCAATCCGTGTATGAGATCGTCGAACATGTGACGCAGCCTGTCCGATACGTTCTTCTAGTTTATCTTGTCGGTTGTCTTGCCTTTGTCGTGTGACTTGAACTTTAGTCAATGCACTGTCCGGTGCTGGGAAACTCCTGGTCTGGCAGCTCTACGCCCCATCAACCGCGGCTACAATAATGCCAACTGACGTGTAAGCTAGTCTTTATGGCGTTGGATCGTGGATTATGAGTTCAAGCAGTGCTACGTCAACTTGACGGTTCGGTGCTGCGCCTACGCTGGAATCATGGATCTCACACAGATGCACGCTAAAGCGGAAGTAGAAACAACACCCATGATCTAAATTAACTGTCATTCTTGCCTGAGCTATAACTAATGGAATGAAAACTTCGGTCCATTACGACTTAGCTTTCAGTGCACGCCATATATAACAATGCGGGTATCCATGATGGAAAGCCATACAACTAAGCTATGGATTGCGGTGTGCGCATAGTGATCGTGTGGGGAGGACACTGATAACGGAGTATCTCTAATGCGGACTCTAATTCGAACTCCGAAAAACATTGCGCCATGATATTACTGTCACCAGATACGACCACAGTATTTGTATTCATGGCCATGATGGTGAGTCGATGTTGGAAGGGGTTGAAAAATCTCTCTGACCATCTTTAGGTGGTAGCCACTGCAAGCACATATCTAAACAACTAAGGCGCCCGAAATCGTCGTGGTCGATATTTTTAAGACTCTTGTTTCAGAATCACATCATCCTTTCTGCTATCCAGACAGGTCGAAGGAACATACACTGCAATACAAATCTGTGAAGGAGGAGGCAATCATCCAGTGTTTCTCTGAAGGCAGGGTCAGCTGGTCTGAGCGTGGTCGAAATGTAGTTGACTTAAGCCATCTAATTTCTCTTAACAGAAACCTAATCATTGGCACACTAAAAGCTGTACTGTATGTCCGGAGGTTCGTTACAATGATGTACTCTAGTGTACTGTCTATGGATATACAACACACGTTAATTCCAAAATAACACCGGTATATTTGTCCGGAAAATGACATTGAGACCCAAGCTAAAAAGAGACTCTTGGTTTTGCCGTCGAGTAGTGTGTGCCGCTAGTAGGGCTATCCTCTTGCTGATTTACCTGGGCGCATTGAACTGGGACAGAGATGCATGACGTGTGGGCATTAGTGGCGGAGTTCATTGGGAAGGTGATGTTTCCAGTTTGTCTATTTTGGGAGTACATCCCCCTAGCTTCCGACTTAGTGCCTGCCATACAAACAGGTGATATTAGGTTATTTTTGAAAGAAGTAAAACATACGGCGTTGTACCATTTATTTGCTTTGTTCCAATGAGGAGTTTAGTCCAACGGTTTTTCTTACATCTAAAATTTATTTCCTTACTATTAGCCACTAGCCTTTGGTTAGCTGGGTGGTATCTTTGGACAACATGCTTTCACTTTATAAAATACCTTGAGTATACAATGATATTTCCAGGAATCATGTAGACTAGCCAACCAGTGTCGCTGTGATACTTCCAACGAGCTAGGCGGCTGAGTTCTACTTCTTGATTCGTTGGTTGACTACTTGCATTCTATAGGCCCCGATCCGAGAGCTACCTTAGCTGTTCTGTGAACACCTGCGAACATTTTCGTTGCTGAGAAAATCGCTTATACAGAAACCAACCAGTGGTTATATGATACTGATGGTGTCTAAATACTGAGATTCCCCAGGGCACCAGGAGTTTTACACAACGTTATCGAGTATGCGCTCCAAAGTCCCTTCTTTCGCCTACTCGGCAATCCACCCGAGCTGTAAAATTCTACTTTTTACCTCATGCTTGTTTTAATTCTAATTTTCCCCTAACGGATCCAGTTCGGTAAGTTTTGGTAGTCTTTGCATTCTTTAAAACAGCGAAAGGTTGGTAGGATTATTTTGTCTTCAGAGTCAGGTACGTGATTGCGTATGACGGTGAAAGCGTTTGCTAACACATTATGAATCCCAGCTTCTAGTCATATATCCTCAGCTATCTCCACAAAAACAGCCCATTCAGGAAAGAAAACTGATCTGGGTGTGCGGTGTATGAAGTGAGCAGCATTCACAGGTTGCCACGCATTATCCGGGGTTGATAAACTCAAGTGGTTTGAGTGCGTCGACGCAAAAGATCTAGGCCGACAATGCAACTGAGTAACCCATTGTTGCTATTATTTCTATGCCCACATTGCGTTAATTCTCGACACAGTGCTTGCAGTTACTTCTAAAGAAAGAATCAGGCTTTTACAAGTGTAGAGTGCGTAACCAACTTATCTCTCCTTCTTTAGGAAATGTGTCATGGCAAAGTCCACAATTCTGTGTTAAAACAAAAGCTGGCCTGCCTGTTGCTGACTTTTCTTGAATCTGCTATCCCGCCACAGGTTCAGGTAAGTCTCGAGATATCTATGGAACTTTTTGGGTGTATTTGTTACATACCTGGGTCAGGTAATGAGCATGGACTTTGCATTGTTTCATTTTGGTACGAGGGATCTCCGTTTCTGGCCTCAGTAAGCAATTCAAAATGAAATGGAGATGTTTATTTACCTCATCGTAGTAATGACTGATTTATTGGCATTGTGCGTGTGCATATATAAATTTCATAACTTGTTGTCCATCTTATAAAATGGGCAGTGCTCACCGATGAGCCTGCATTGACGACATTTCGTGCTGAATTTGTTCGATGTGAGGTAACATACTTGACTCCCATAGACAGCATATAGTTCAACGTTACGGCACCATAGCACGTAGTTTGAACCCTCATTTATGTATACCTTTTCGGACCGTTTCGAATTTCGAAACCGTTCCCGTATTGGGGTTGGCATGCGGTATAGGCCTACGAACACCATCCTTTACCGAAAAGATATAAATTGCTCCGGGGTATCGGTTAGCAACATGGCGCCGACACAACGAAATGCTCATGATCGACAGGGGGCTACTCAGCGCAAGGTGCAATTGCTCGAAGGATCCAACTGTGACCTCCATTGTGTGTTTGTGTGCGGCTGAGGTCAAAGCTCCAACAAGCAGTCTCATGTCCTCTAGCAGATCGCACCGATGACCAGAATGGACTAGGAGCATTAGGTTAGGTTCAGATTTTCCACCCATAATACAGGTAAAACGTGGAAAGCTAGAGAGTTCCGCGATCAGCAACCTTCTTTTCAATAAGAACGTTGTTGTTCACAGGGACCGATGTTTATTTTGTGACATTAAATCCTTATGTCATCGTTATATATGTGCTGAACTGTAATTTAGCAACTTTATCTAGCTGTTTGCGTATAACGACCTTCGCGCTCATCTGCAGCAGCAGTTTGCAAGATTGTAGTGTTTTTTGCTTCGCTTTACTACAGATCGGGCTGTCATCAGATGGGGCCACTCGTTTGATTCAGAAGATTCACCACCAACTTACACTGAAGACTGCCATGAATAGCACTCTGTTTGAGGACGCATATCCAGTGTTATTCCGCCGTCTTCTACCATTTTGGGCAGGATTTCGGCGGTATGTACTATTTGCACAAAAGCCTATGCCATCCGGAGCTCCCACGAGTGCACAGGTCACCGGTACGGTGAATGACTCATCATGGCTTTCTTATCCTTTTAGTAAGTTTCAGACTCCTGTTAATGAAACTGTCTATCAAAGCGTGATGTTTTGACCAAATATGGCGTACTCTATCCTTTCTTTTTATGTTGGGAAGTTTGATGCTCAACTCGTGTTGAGTCAACCGATTTTTCTAGGATCAGCCGTGTAATGCGCTTTCACACGTTTTCAGACACTAAACCTTGACTTCTCTCTTGCGGTTTTTCCCCATGGCTAACGGTATTTGACCTGAGACTAGGGTACAACGCTCAACTATCCTCTAGCACGGGAATACCAATGACAGCTGGAATTCGCTGTATTCCGCCCACTATGCGCAAAGGTAGTTCTTTGCATATTCATCTTCCAGAGTAGTTTAAAGCAGAAGCAATTTACAAAATTCCTCATGTAGTTTGATCAGCCGCCACCTCGACTTAATGCAGGCATGGCTGTGTGTGCATCATCTAAGAAGTTTCTCGCGAAATTAGGCCTTCAGATAAAAATAAGTCCCCAAGCTGGTCCAGGTAAAACGGTTTAAAGTACAATACAGCAGCACAACTGTCACGGATTAGTCGATACAAAAGCTGATTTTACCAGAGTTGTCCGACTATTAAGTCGCGTCACGCTCGGTCGTGCCAATTCTGCACTGTCCATCTAACCTAAAACTATAGCCAACTCTAGTGTGTGACACCTGATTCGCTCTCTTCTCCGATTACAAGTAACCTCTGGTTGCTCCGTGCATCAATGCATCCCTTGTTGTTAGCATGAGATCATCGACACACCCGCTCCGTTCGCTCGTTGCTGTTCGATGCGGTCCCCTTCGCCTTCGTTTGTGGATAGCCTGTGCTTTGTTTATGTTAAAGTGAGCCAAATCCGATTCGTCACCGGCTCGTACAATCGTGATCGGTTAGTGCTCGCAACGAATAACTGGCCTCAGCGTAGTCTCGGCTCGTTCGCCCAAACGACCAGCTACAATGGTTTTACAACATTTCTGCATGAGCAAGCAATACCCTGGAGGTTAGGCGCTCAGAATTTGACAATTTACCGATCCCTACTACGTCCCCTTAGCAAATCGTAACAATGCCTCTTTATATTCTCTGAGCGAGAAGCCACTAATGGAAAGAAATCAGCTATAGATGCCCTGTCTCTGGCATATCGAGACAAATGTTAGCTGCGCCACTGAGACTGTGACAGGTGCAAGACTTCTTACTTCCACAATGCAGCTTTTATAGTAAAGCCGTTAGAAATCGAACCCTCTGAGCGCCTCAGAATGATCGCACGAGGTATCACTTATCAGGTTCGGCATTTTAAGGAGAATACTGAGAATGCATTGGATATGCAATGAATTATTGGAAAATATTTACAATGAGTCCCTGACAAGTCCCATTGAATAACCGGAGTTAGGATTACTAAGCCAAGGATAACAATGATAGCAAAAAGTGGGTAACCCGAGTTTTAGATGACCCACCAAGAAATTCACCTGTACGCAGATGCAGATCTCTCCATCGCCACTTCACGGAGGCAAATGGTAAACAAAACATTTAGTTTACCTTATTTCCTCTGCCGATTGAAAGCGATATGGCAGGCAATGCAGATTAGCGTGTCTTCAACCAGTCTTCTGAAAACCGCTAATGTATTGGCAAAACTGACGTGAGATAGAATAGCGTCGCATTTCAATGTATACTCTGAGGGGGAAACGATTTTGTCGGCAATCAAGTAGAATGTAATGCGTGACAATTTTGAGCTGGCGACTTCTCAGGTGAGTAGTGTGGCAGAGTTCCAAAAGATCGTGTCAAGCGTGGTTAGACACCATCAGTACTACGTGCGCCATGATAACATCTCTTCGAGGACATCGATATTCACTGCTATACGGTGAAATAACTTGCAGACTGAGTTGGCAAGGCAGGTGAAACAAGCCACTATGATTTTAAACGCCCTAGGTTTTGGAGCTTCAAACGCATAAACATCGTGTTTGCTTCAGGGACGCCGTGTGAATGACCTAGTCCACATGAGGCCTCACGTAGACGCTCAGCATTTGCTTATCAAACCCCATCCATAGGAGACCAAGGCACTGAGTGGTTCTTTTCGATGGCATTCTGACCTATTTTGAGCAACCAAAGTCACAATAATTCCACACAATAATTCCGAGATCGCTTACTGTGTCGTGCATTACTACTGTTGTTTGCCAAGTCGATATTCGTGGGTACTTTGATTGCGTATGCTCAAAAGATTGCACTTTGTCACGTTGAAATGAAGCAGTTTCTCGGGTGACCATGTATAGGTATTGTCTAGTTCTCTCCACAGTGCGATGTGGTTGTCTAATCTCTTGTTATCATGCTAGATCTTGAAAATGTTTCTAACTAGTAGGAAGTTCGACTAGGATGCACTAGCATGATGGCCTATTAAGACAAGGAATATGCTTGAGACAAGTATCGGTCTTTTAGATACATCACACTGGACTGTAATTCGGTCGGAAATTGCATTGCGGATTCCCACATTCAGCTAACCTTGAATGAGGATGTTGTTTATCAAACCCAGCATAGCATCATTGATTACATGGCTTCGAAGCTTGTGGAGGGGAATACGGTGGTTCAGGCTATCGAACGGTGTTGAGAGGTTTTGGTGTACGACTTTCACTTTACTCTGGCAACGACAAATTCCCTCTAGCTTGTTTGAGCATTAATGTGCATGAATGCTGTATACTTCAATAGCCGATCCAAAATCAGGTGTTAGAAACTAATACGTGACGGACTTATCTCTTGTTCATGTGTAATGATCTTGGGTCCAGGTCAGGTCCGTTGCGGCGATGCGTTCACCAACGGATAGCGTTGACGTGGAATTGCGAGTCGGTTTTTCTGCCATCCAGTAGTGTAGTGCGTATTGCTGCTGCATACATTTGGCAGATTGTGAATGGGTGTGAGATGGTGTGAGACTTCCACAATCACCCATGCTTATCGCGTGCTCGGACGCTTACATCGTGCTAGTGTATTCAGGGCATAAGCAGTGGCTTAGCAACTACTTTTGCCGCCCGGGGCGGTGTCAAAATTTTCACCCTGACTGAAAGCAGTATAGGCGAGTGAAGGCCACACAATCAGCTCAGGGTAAAGGACACATTAGTTTTCGATGGAAAGTGAAAGGTGAAAGTGACCACAATGGGGCAAGTAAGGTGATCGCTGGGATGAATGTTCGCACAGTTATGATACGGCACAAGAATATTGTTGATCATGCAAACTAACATTGAAATATTTAACCGTCAGCTTGTCCGAATATTTTGCTCTTCATATTCGGAAAATTGATAATACTAAAAATGCAGCCGCCGTCTCATGTCGCCCGGAGCGTCCCGCTCCACCTCACCCCCCCCTATGCTGCGCCACCGGGAAACGGTTGTTTTGACGTCTGTGTGAAGGCACCATAATCGAATATCGATCACGTGGTGTGTTGAGTGGGCGCACTGGCAATGTCAAAGGAATATGTCAGATGAAAAGCACAATCCCGATAACGCGAAACTTTTAGAAAGTTGCAAATATAGCACTTGCAATATTTCGGCAGAATCAGTGTTGCTGTGACACCATGATTTTAACAATCTCGAGACATCTCGTTAGCGATCCTGCGGTAACACCTTTGTTAGGAGTGTACGGTTTCTCGAGCGCAAACCAGCGGAGCACTTGCATTGCGTTCACCCAACCAGCTACCCCACAAACCCGAACGAGCCGAGCCCAAGATCAACCCGGCTTATGCCTAACGCCTCTGGAGGATATCGATCGACAGACCGGTGTTCGTTTGAACTCAGTATCCATGATCGAATGCGCATTCAGCTAGTGAAGCTGTACAGTGTGAATTCTTTCATCCGCGTTGGTTCACGTCCTGCTCTCAGAATAAACTACGGTTTTTCGTGCACTGGCACTGCTCGTTCTTCATTGTTGGGGATTGACCTACGCTCTACTCTATCAGTGTCCGACACAACCTTTCATAATTTCTGATAACACCGAGAGAATTATTGCACTGGTTCAAAAGCTGCACACGACTGCTACTCTTGTAAATTGGGGGGACTGTCCCATGTTTCCACATGACGGGAACCTATTTCGCATCAAGGCATCGCTGAAAGTACCAAGCTAATGGTGCGGCGATGTTACAGCGTCAGTCCTCAATGCCACTGTGCCAGGAGAGTAGTGAACGCTTGATGCAATGACTTATCCCCTGGGACGGTGTGAGATGCATCAACAGCGGGTGTGGTGACGTTTTACTCTGGAAAGTGCGGATGATTTGCTGCTGAAGCGCGTGAGCAGCTACGTGTGTAGTTAAAGCCATACCATCTGCGGCATGTAGGATCGGAATTTCGCACCGCACTCTGCTGAGCTTACCGATGGAGCTGTAGAGCTTTCTGGCACTGTTGCAGAGTTTTAGCGATAAATTTCCTTAGTGCTTGAGTCTGCCTTCTCCGGTCAGTTTCACGCAATGGTTTCGTCCACTAATATGGACGTACCACGCATGCGAGCTCGGGGACCATTATAAACGCACCA
>CALYDF020004865.1:0-14937 GCA_944474145.2 Dicrocoelium dendriticum | reverse complement strand
TTGATTATGCGGACCATATGGTCTTGCTTTTCGACGATGTTGAGGCGGCACTATCAACCCTGAATAGCCTGTCTAGCGTGATCCCATTACTTAGTATGCGCTTCGCACCTTCAAAGTGCAATGTCTTGCTACAGGACCAGCAGCCACTTGATGATTCCTTAACCCTTGCTAACGAGGAACTCGGGCTGGTTACTCGATTCACTTACCTTGGCAGTTGCATCAGCAACGGTAGGCACATAGAAACTGAAGTCTGTTCACGCATTGCAATAGCCAGAACTACTTTCTTAAACCTACGGCATCTTTGGAGACAGAAAGAAATTTCCCTTCGTCTGAAAAGGCGTGTATACAAAGCCACAGTGAGCGCCGTCCTGCTCTATGCTAGTGAGACTTGACCCCTTCGGTCTGAAGATCAGAGGCGCCTTCAAGTCTTCGATCATCATTGTCTAGGAAGCATTGCTGGTGTCGGATGACACCAATGTGTCCGTAGCGATGATGTGCTTAGGCGAGTACTAGGTAGTGCTAATCATGCTAGCTCTTTAGAACAACAGATAGCACTGAATAAATTGCGCTGGCCTAGGCACGTGCTACGTACGCCTGATCATCACTTACTTAGGAGGACCTCCTTTAGTCTGCCAGGTGTAGAGTGGCGTTAGGCTCGAGGTGGACAGAAATTGACTTGGCAGCGCGAAATGAACTCATTGGCAACCAAACTGGGTGCCGTTGGTCCGTCTCGTCTTCCTGGTTGGAGTCCACCTGACTCACCTTGTGCTTGGCTCGAGACTTTACAGGACATGGCTCGCAACCGACACCAGTGGCGCGTCTGCTGTCGTCTCCTAATTGGATTGCCTGTTTAAAGTGTGTTTTGTGCTGTTATCTGAGGCGTAATGGCTGATTTCGACGCGTGGCAGTGAAAGCCGCAAGGAAGTTGTCTCGCCGATGCCGCCTAATCTTTGCACGACAGCCAGCTGTTTGTGACAAGTTGTAGGCACCATGACCCTGAATGTTTGTCTAGAACCTTAAGAGTTTCTGGTAAATCCTCCTTCTCTCCCTCCTGTCATTTTTTATTCCAGAGGTCATCATGCTTGTATGGTAGCGAAGCATCAGGTCAAATGGCTGATGTACTACTGTTCCTGACCTTTAGCTAATGTGCATAATTGTGAATGACCCACATCCTTCAGTCATTTGCATTCATGCAAGATGTTCGCTGTGAAAGGCATAACGACATCTTGAAACAACTCGTGACTGCAATCCACCGTTTGGATATTTGCATTTCACCAGCATCTGAAATTCTTACTTTTAGCCCCGTTATCAAGCCCGACCTACTCATTGTATGCCATGCATGTTGCCACGTGTGATGCAGACTGCATGAAACGAACCTGCAACCAAATTAAACCATTGGTGTCGGACTTAATTCGGATGCGTTTTTTATATATGTACTCATTCATTGGCGTTGCTGCATTATATTTATGTATCTAACTGTTGATTTTGGTTCCATGCAGCTAGTTTTACGCACTTTTTCTTGATTCTACTTTCTTTATGTTCTATTTATGTTCATCTCTTTTTCTCACCCTTTGTTATTCTGGCAATGTGAGTCGTGGCAATTAGATGTACTTCACTTCGGTGCCCGGATCATTGTTCAACTGAACTGAAATGCTTCTGTTGTCCATGATGACGACGTCAAGTTCAATCAGGTCAGTCCATCGTGACGATAAAGAACTCCGCTAAACATAAACGCACTGTTGTTTCCACCTCGACGGGTTGCGAAACTTTCGCAAAATATTGCGTATCTCACTTGTTAGCTCGGCCTCTCACCTGAGGCCGATTCTCGAGTACGGATTGCTTGCCGCCTATCCGCTCACGAAGACTGAATGCAGCCTGATTGAGAAGGTTTAGCGACGCCGATCGAAAGGTGTTCCGGAGTTGCGGCTTCAGCGGATGAACCTGTTCTTCCTAGATTATCATCGCCTACGTGGAGATCAGGTTTTCACTTGACGTATATTAAAAGAACAGCAGGAAGCTGAGCTTCAAGGGGTCTTTTGGCTGAACTCTGAGGGCGTGACTCCTGTGCATAGCTGGAAACTGTCTAAGCTGCGGATACTTCGACTAAATACTAAACTTGCTTTGTCTACTCCTGTGGTAAACTACTGGAACTCCTTACCCCATCAAGTCGTTGATGCGCACACAGAGAAAAGTTTTAAACGACTGTTGGATTTCCATCAGATAAGTATACCGGGGGCTTGCTGTTTTCAATGCAATTGCAACGCTCCGCTGTGGATCTTCGTTTCTCAACGAATCAAAGCGTCCGCACAATGATCAGGAAGTGAGGGAGCTGACAATAGGTCGCCCTTCTGCTCTCTACAATCCAATGAACGATTCTCGACCCCAGCCTATTTGCAAGACCCACGGTTTTATAGGAAATGGATACGGTCGTTTTCTGTCTAGGCCTCTTCTGATGGCAATGGGACATTTCCTCCTGCCATGCACTACATTATTATTGAGCTACTTTCACTCTGATATCGTCTGAACGTCAGGCTTGAGCTTTATGCGATGTTCCGGCGGATCATCTAATTTTGCTAGTTCAAGGGGATCAGCAGACTTAATTCCACTGGAATCCTTCATTCTCTTGAATGTTTCTATCGGGTCTTTTCCCAGTATGCGGTTTTTCAGTAGATAACCCTGAACTAGTCAGTCGATAGTGACATGGCTTGTTACACTGACCTTCAGTCATTTGAGTGACCGGTCTATGCTTCCTGCTTGCACGTCACATCTTTTTGAAGATAAGATGCTGACGCCTGTACACACTATTCTAGGTATTGTCGAACCATCATAGCCTTCCCTGGAGACTGCATAGCTCCTGCAGCGTCCTGTTAACGGCTTGTTGACTGCATGGGGATTTTCTGGCTTAAAGTACGCTAACGATGTTACCCAACTCTATGGTAGCTCACAAACGTGCCAAGCAGCACTGGAGAAATTCACTCTGGCCGTTAATCGTTTCGGGCTATACTTTACGCCTTCGAAATGCAAAGTCCTTCATGATCGGCAGGGACCCAGTAGTAATAGTATTAGCAACAGTCTAACGAATAGATAGCCAAACGAAACCATGAAAATCATTGGAAGAGGACAGGTTTAATCACCGCATCATCATCATGGCACGTTAGTCGAAGGTAAGCAACACACTGCGGCTATTGTGCCGCAATTAAGGAAAAACGGAATATTTTTTATTGCTCATGCGTAAGAGGGTTTTAGTTGCAATTTTATCGTTTTCGTCCCAGTAGCTCACAAGCTCCATAGCACAGCCTAATCCGGAAAAGCACCAGACGTGTTTCGCCCTATTGGGGCTCGTCAGTGGTGCGCATTCTCCCGGTCCTCTACTGGGGATCGTAGCCATGACTGCTAGAGGCAGACGCCAACTATTCAGCAGCTCAAGCCACTGAGCCATGAAGGATGTTGGCTGGGCACCATAATTTGCAAGCTAACTGGGATATAGCACGCGCCATTTTTTTCAATTCTTAAGTGTTAACTATCTGAATCTAAACAAGCATGTACATAGATCTTCCACTGGTTTCGATTGCGCGCCATAACCTGATTTGTTTCCAGCCATCAGCACTTCTCGTTCTAGGCAGATGTGTGGATCCAACGGCAGCAATACATAAAGTCCACATTTTCGTATACTGTCGCCAGGTGGGCAGCTGACCACCGCGTGGTCTCTTTCAGTCGTCATGCTCAAAATAAAAGGACGCACTAGGGCAAATGCTCAGCCGACATACGCAGGACGTGGCCGAGCCATCTTAACTGACGCAGCAAAACCAGTTTGTTGTAAGCAATATTCACATTCCCTAAGACACGACATCTGACTTCACCGTTGCAGATACGTTGTTTCCACCATAGACCAGAAATTCTCCTCAATTACCCGTTGTCGGAGGTCGAAAGCCGGCTCATGTCATTTACGCGAACTGTCCACCGGACACTGCATTATAACATCACCCGAACAGTGGCATTGTAAACACGACCTTTAACAAAGAGGGCGACGTTCTGACGACGCCATCAGTGTTTCAGATTGAAAAACGAGGATCGGGCTTTGGCTATGCTGAGAGAATTATCCTTGCTGATAGCGCCACCAGCAGATACGCATCTGCCCAAATATACAAAACTGTCAACGAGTTCAAGCTATGCACATTCAAAAGGGAACACGGAAACGGGTGGGTGCCAATCCGCGAGTAGCACTTTGCATTTCGACGGGCAAAGCACATTCCGTACTTAGGTGTCTTAATTGCCAAATGCTTTAGAAGGGTTTCCATAGCCCACTACTCGTCACCAAGTAGGACGATGTAATCGGCATATAAGTCGGTTGCTCACTTACCCGGTAGTGGTTGCAGACCCTAATGTTGATAACCCTCTAGAGCTCTCTACAACACATTTGCAATCGCAAAATTGTAGAGGAACGAGGATATAGGGCTATCCTGTCGTTCACCGCCATTGACAGCGAAAGACGAACAAAGCTTACTATAGACCCTCACTCTGCCGGAGATGTGGAAATAGAATGTGCGCAGGATAGTAGTATACTTCTCCGGGAGCCCCTTCCTTAGAGACCAACGTCCCATAACGCAGGTGGATCAACCGAGTCGAATGCAACACGGTTGTCTACGAATGCAACAGTGGTAGGCCTCTGGTAGAGGTGGCAATGTTCAAGGATTTGGTGGAGCCTAAAGATTTGATCCACACACCCTCAGCCACGATTGAAGCCAGCTTGTTCTTCTCGGTGCTGTGGTTCACGAATCGGGGATAGTCTACGAAATAGCATGGAGGTCAGTGGGTTTGGACAACCGAAATGAGACTGATCCTCCGGGGATCATCGCATAACGTGCGAGCACCCTTCTTAAAATCGGGACAACAACCAACTTGTCCCAGGAAGTAGGTACCTTCAATCCAGTACTTGGGGAACAGTGACCTTAGTTGGCTGGTGCTAATTGCGCCTATAATCCTGAATAGCTCCGGCAGAAGTCCGTCTGAACCGGCTGCGTTGTATTGTTTCAAGTGTCGAACCCTAAGACAAACTTCTGCTTCGCTCGTTGGATGAAGTGTGACGACCCAGGGCGGGTAGCTAGGTTCGCAGAGCATGCAGTTCGACGGTGAGAGCCAATCAAAATGGGAATGAAAATGTTCGGCCCATCGATCCAAGCGTCTCTGTGGGTTGACAATCGGCGAACCATTCTCTTCGCAAGTTTCCAAGTAAAATCAAGATAAGCTTTATGGCTATAGAACAGCGGCCTCCATTTCCGAAACACACTGAGACCACCAGGCTTCACGATCACTGCGTAAGCTTTCTTTGAACTGCCGGCTGACAGAACGGTGCACTTCATTATGATTAGACTCCGCTGGATATTTCCGCAACCGTCAAACAGATCCAAAGAGCTCGTGGAGATCCAGGATTTTATGGGGTGTTGAGTAAGACTAACTGCCCGGAAGAGATCATGGTCCTCCGTACATACGTCCAGTTTTCATCAATGTTTTTGGTATGTCGCACTTGAGTGCATCGGCCAGAGAAGATTGATAGCTCTGCTGAACCGAGAGGGTAGATAGCTTATTCGTATCTACTTTACAGTACATCGTTTTTGTTGACCCTCCGAAACTCATACAGATATACGCAGACAAGAGCTTACTCTGAGTCAATAGATGTGGACCGGGTTGATCTGCACTCTTTTACACTACCGCGCCATTTGAAGCTGCTTGCGATATGATCAATCTGAGACCATGATTGAGACGCAGCAGGGGGCCGCCAAGTAGCTGAACGTCTCACACCAAGTGCGCCATTACATAAGATTCTTGGCCATACCCATTAGCGTTTGCAACCAAATGTGTTTGGGGTCCTTTGGTCCCTAACCGGAGTCGGAAACGACCAACAACAGCCAGCTTCGATGTCTATGCCTTAATGCGTTGGATCCACGTTTTGCCTGGCCTCCTTGCGTCACTTCCATCTGCCGCGGGCCCGTCAAATATCCCCGCAAGAACACGCTACAAACTCCGGCGTAATGGCTGTGGAAAGCGGTGTTTAATTCCTCCCCAAAAACGTAGCACTTTTCAGCTACTCTGAGACGCGGCACAACTATGCACCTTTTGACAATGTTCTTTTACAAACTACCACCCCATCGTGGTAGCTATTTTCCCTAACTTAATGACCGATAGCATTAGCTTTGATTTGCCCTTTGTTGGTCGCAAGAGAGCCTTCAGAGGACCACTTGCCTTTCTCTTCGCCGTTAGTTGGGAGTCAGTTGGGTCATGTGATTTTGTGTGCGTCGATAACCGGCAACGTTCCCGTTTGCCGTAACTCCCTCTCGTGTGCGTAGCCTCGTCCCTTACGAGGGCTCAGCGTCTACCCGAATACGTGTGACTAGGAACGTTCTCACACTCACTCAATTTTTCGTTTCACCAGCGCGTACCCCGGGCTAAGCTAACGCCATCAAGTCAGTGCAAACCCGTTCGATTGGCCAGCGTTCCAAGCCGTTACCCTAGGCGTGCTCCAACCGTGCCAATGACAATCTTATCAGGCGTCTCGAAAACTTAACACCACCCCTCGCCTTCATTTGCAAATAGGGCGCGTCGTGATAGCCGTTGGGTAGGCATGCATAACACATGCCGAAGCTATCGAAGCCTCCGCAGAGAAATAATGCTGTCTTTCGGTTGGCGGATTTTGTCAAATTTGAAGACTCGACGATGGACTGAAGTGGTGCCATCGAACACCAGCGATGCTTCACAGGCAGCCGTGCTGGAAATCAGATGTTCACTGAACATTGCTTTTATGAAAGGGCCAAGTCTCAGCCGTATACAGAATCACTCGTACGGCAGCATTATAGACTCGTCCCTTGAGAGTGAGGTTGGGTTCATGAAGAAGGCACGGGTGATGAAAGTTAGCGAAATCTGCTCTAGCTTTGAAGACACTCAGGAATATCTCATCCGTCAAACCGACAATACCAAGATAACTTCAAGGTAAATGAACTTTTCGACTGCCTCTAGCGAATGCTCTGAAAGGGTGAGGGAAGCTGATGCACCAAATTGGGAGGCGGACATCTCCAGTCTTAGCAACATGCTGGGTGGCTTGGGTGGACTCACAAATCACAGCGATATCATCGGCGTTCTCAAATCCCGAAGGTGGCCACCATGGAGCACTTCAAAGCCGCAGGAGTCAGAGTTTTTCAGAAGAGTATCCAGGATCTCGTCCATGATGAAGTTTAACAAGATTGGAGAGGTTAGGCAACCCTGTCTGACACGGCTATGGATAGTGAAAGGGGCGAAATGTCTCCGTATACTCGCACGCGGTCCGAAGCTTGTTGAACACTGGCGCGGAGAATGCCGATGTGCTTCTTAGATGCTCCGCTCAGTCCCAAAGAGCCACTCTGTCGACAGAGTCAAACGCAGCTCTAATGTCTAGGAATATGACTATGGTTGGTCGGCTGAACGTAGGGCGATGTTCAAGTATTTGGCTGATGGTAACTTTGTGATCGACGCAACTGCGACCCGGGCAAAATCCAGCTTTTTGTTCACGCAGGTGTTGTTCCCGTACTTAACTGAGCCTCCGCAAGAGTAAGACAGCGAGCACTTTGGATGCAACTCAAATAAAACTGATGCCACATTGATTGGAGCAAACGGTCCGGTCTTTTTTGTAAGCAGGTACAACATCCGCTAATTTCTTGTCGAATGGGATAGTTTCAGTAGTACAAATCTGATGAAAGAGATGTCAGTTCACGGGTGAGAGCAGGACCCCCATGTTTGAAGAGCTCAGGAGGATGTTCATCGGAGCCTGGTGATTTTTTGGCGATTTGGTAGGCGAAGCTCATAGGAGACCACAGCCTCAGTCGTTGGATAAACATCTATGCACCAGGAAGCACTATGAATCCCGGAAGATGGACTCGGTTGTGCTGGTGACCAGTTGAACTGATCTCCAAAGTACTCTGCCCATCGTACCAGACGACGGTGACGACTGTGAATTAGTTCGCCGTCGTTTTAACTCGAAATCTCACTCATTGTTGTCCTTCTGTCTCCCCGGGGACTGAGTAAGTTGGAGGAGTTTACGGGAGTTTCCTGATGAGGCTGCTCGCTCCATCTCAACAACGCGCTCTATCCATCAGACCTCGCGATCCTTTCTGTGGAATTGCCTGAGCTCAGCACCTATGGTTCTGCATAGTGCGTTGTACTCAATTTTGTCGGGAATTGTTCGACGGCTTTCCACTAATTGGAGAGACTGTGTGGAGATCCAATGACTGGCAGCTCGTCTAGTGCAGCCACAGACTAAAGTAGCTGAATGCACTGAAGCTGTGCCCAGTGTGTCTCAACCTCAGAGACAAGAGAACGCAGGTTAGAGTCTAATGTGTTCTGGAATGTGCCGAGAACATTTTGGGTAGCAAGCCTCTCTGCGTCAAGCCGTTTCCGGCGACGCTGTCTGGTTCCACCAAAGCGCAGAACGACCTAATCTCACACGAGCGCGTGATCAGAAGTCAGTAGGTGTTCCAAATGGACTTGCCCTCCGTTATGCAGCCTCGCCAACGGTAGCTAACAGCGATGTGGTCAATCTGCGTCCAAGCTTGACCAGGCGCCGGGGGTCGCCAGGTGGCTCGTTGGCGCCAACAACGCCGGAACTTCGTGCTCGTAAGGAACAAGTCGTGCTCAGCGCACAATCGATCGCCGTTGCCCTTTCTGCCAGTACCGTGGCTGTGTTTGCCCCCAACGTCGCGCTCATCAACCACTAGTCAATCGACCTGCGCATTTAGGTCTCCGGTAAGTACCACGATGTCCATGCGGCGTTTCTTGCAGAGGAGGTTGATGTTTTGGCGGTATAACTCGTCTTTAGTTTCGTCCGGGCTGCACTCCGTAGAACTGTATCCGCGTAGGGGTGGGCGTCCTCGCGGTATACTCAGCCCGCGCGCGACTGGTGGTGGTTGCGCGGCAGCGAAGCGCCGTTACGGCGTATAAGCTGACACATTCCGTAGAACTGTACCCCGCCACAACGAATGAGCACCGCCTACTGGTCCCGTGGCTTGAAGGTTGCACTGAACTTTCCAAGCATACTGTACAAACGCGGTTGTTGCCCGGGAACCAGTCAATGAGCACTGCCTCAGCACGCGCGCTTAACGCAATTCATACGCGACGCACCCAGAGGTTGCCACTGTTACATCTCCAGATAAGCGCAAGATGCATGTGTAATCGGAACTTGAGGATGGTGAAAGCAATCGCAGCATTGTGCTGGAGTTCTGTAAACTAGTTGGGCAACAAACGTCGATGGAGAGGGTTCCAAGGTGCGCGCAAGAACAGCATGTGACCCAAGCTGTATAAACGTACGATCATTGCATGCAGCTAGCTTGAGAAGCGAGCAGGGTGCAATAAAAGCCTTACTGTTGGAATCGGATTATGTGCGATTGGATTTGAGTGGTTCGTCGATGAGGCCAAACGTACCGTTTTTATTTGCAATGCACTTTCGGAGACTCGAAATGGGAAGGGTTTGCGAAGGACAGGAGGGTCGAATTAACGTGTAACAAAGTAGGTAGTGTGCGGTGTGGTCGAGTGAGGTTTAGCATGCCCGGCCGCCAGCTTCCCGGTTTCCCAGGCCCAGGAAGGGGGTTCGCTTAGGGCGCCCCACTCGGAGCCTTCGGTTCTAGAGACCTGACCAGCAAGCCAGCGCGGTGACTTCAAGAAATCTCGCTCATTGGGAGCCGCTGACCGATTTCTCGGTTTATATGCCTTTTGTTTGGCGGGCTGCCAGACGGGCCCAATACTCCCAGTAATTCAGCGTCCAGCTGAAGGATTGTAATGCTCCAGCGAGGCGAAGTAAGCGGCAGTGATTTTATTTGGTGGTGAGTCACATACGCCACGTCCTAGTGTTGTTAGACGAACATTTGTGACTTTTTATAGGGAGAACGCTTGCCAAGCGAAAACCACCACGTCCTGGAACACTGCCGCCGAACTTCTGCTGGAAAATGTAGATCCCGAACCACCCACCTGTCACCACGAGGATGTAGTTCGGCAAATCAGCCTATTGCTTTTCGGAAACCGATGCAAGACTCCAGTACTGTCATCAGAATAACCTCTCCGGAAAAGCCTGACGTCAAAAACGATTTGCACCTTTCCGGGTGTCCAGTGGCTGCTGCTTCTGGCCAGATTGGCGTAGGGGTTTCTCTGAGTGACAAAAACGAGTCCACTGTGCAGTCGGCTATGTGCAATCAGACTACGAGGTTCATGTAACTTAAGTAAGCGTCTGTATGTTACGCACGCCTTATTTGTCCTCTCGGTCTACGTTCCTACCGACTGCAGCCTGGATGCAGTCAAGTTTTGTTTTTACCAACAGCCACATGACCTTCTGCGTTCCTCTAAACATCTGATATTGACCATGCCGGAGATCTAAACACACGAGTGGACCGCCTGCCACCAAGCAAGCATCATTTTGGGGGTAGTTTTGGTCTCGGTAGCAATCGATCAGACAATGGTGACCGACTACTGATTCTTTTTTCTTATCATCAGTTGTTTCTTTCTAGCACCAGTTTTCAACACTCGAAGAGAGACCGGTGCGTGGCGCACGCCTTCCCCAACGGTTGACCACATAGCAACAAGCTACAGATGGTGCGGAAGTATAATAGACTGCCGTTCGTACTGGTCATCTTGTCTAGACTCCGATCACGCATTGGTTCGCGCTAAGTTATGGATACTTTTCGGAGAATCGCCTAGGCATAAACACTACCGACCGAACCTAGAAAACCTACAAGACCCTATAACCAAAGCCAAATACAAGGCCTATCTACCGACACTGCTTACCTTAACTTCTGACGACTATCTGCGTTCACAATGGATGCGCATCAAAAATGTCTTAGTTTCTGCCAGCATCGACAGCTGCGTGTTTTCCCGTCATCCGCCGAAAAACTGGGTCACCTCTGTCTCCTTGTCGCTGATTGACAGACGCCGCTCGGTCCCGGCCGATGCCGGCTGTAGAGAAGAACACTGATCCCTACGTCGAGAATTGCATAGAGGTTTACAAAATGACCGTGAAACCTGGTCTTGTGAACGTACTAAAGAGATGGAACTCTAGTCTCTGGTAATGCCAGAAGACTTCCATCTTATCGGACTCACCGAAGGTTTCCGATTTGGTGTAAGCGAAACATTCTGCTAAGAGGATGGCCAACTAATCACTAATCTTGAAAGACGGTAGAAACGATCTTCTTGGGTTGCAGTTTTGCTGGCCGCCAGCTCCATCTACTTACCCTGGAGCGCTTACTTGTGCTGTGTGGTCTATCCCCATAGATCCTCCTCACCAGAAAATGTAACCTGAACTCCGTCTCTTGCAGTACTATACGGCACCCGGGCCTGATAGCTTACCTCCTGCCCTATTTAAACATAGTGGCTCAAAATGACTTGAAGCACTGGTAGCTCTGGTTGATCGTTCCTGAGTTCACTTGTTCGCCGAGCTTCGGAATTGGGATGTAAACGTTTCATCACCAAACGAGGTGACTTCGTCAGTGCGCTGCTGGGTCCAATGTAATCCGTTGACTTGTTCGTCGATTTGTAATCGATCAGCAAGTGACTTTTGAACTGACCTGCTCGAACTGTGCCCCCTGACCTTCACCGGTCTGCCCAGCTCTGGTAGACACGGGCGATCCGTGGGATGGTTTTGCCCCGGCTGTTGTTGATGTGTTGTTGATGGCTCGTTTAGCTGACCACGACGGTGTTTTAAAAGGTGTTTTAGTTCCCTCCGTCTTAACGTTCGGTACATTGGATCAATCTCTATGTGCATGTTTATCGAGTTCTGCGACGAGTACCATGCTTCGAGGAACTCTCTTCCTTTTCGTGTCTCTCCTTTTGCTAGAACCTCTGTGTTGTTCCAATCGAAGTGATGTTCCTCTTCGTCTGTATGTATTGAAACCAGTGAGAGAGCGCAATGGTTCTTACAAGCTCTCTTATGCTCCTGTATTCTTGTTGACAGTCGTCTTCCTGTCTGACCCACATAGTTTTTATCACAATCTTGACATCATATCATGTAAACAACATTTTGTCTTTCGTGTGTTCCGCGTCTAGCTTTGGGGTTCGACAGAGTTCTCCTCAATGTGGCAGTTGGTTTGTGGGCCACTGTAAGACCGTGCTGTTTGAATAATCTTGCTGTCATCTCGGAGATGTTCTTTACATAGGGTAGAACGATTCTCTTTGTTGTCGTCTGAGCAGGCTGAGGGGTCGTAGCTTTGTTGTTTAGACATCGCCGGACGAAGCTATGTGGATATCCATTTAGATGAAGTGATCTAAACAGATATATCACTTCTTTTCACTTTGCCTCAAGAGTGCTGCAGTGTTTCAATTCTACAAAAGAGAGTTCGCACGCAGCTTATTTTGTGACATTTCGGGTGATTGCTGGAGTAGTTTAGAATCTGGTCGGTGTGTGTTCCTTTCCTGTAAACCGATGTTTGTAACTCTCCGTCAATCGTCCTGGTGACTAACACATCTAAGAATGAGAGCTAGTTTTCTTTCTCTGCTTCCATCGTAAAATGAATGTCTTCAATCATGTTACTGATTAACTGGTATGCAGCCTCTGATTGACTACGTTTCAGTGTCACGAATGTATCATCGGCATATCGGTTCCACAACTTTGGGTTGATTATGCGCAGTGTGTTCTCTTCAAGTTTCTGCATTACTATCGGTGTAACGAGCCCTGACACAAGGGATCCCATCGGTGCTCCTTCCATCTGCTCATAGATCTGTCCATCGAAATCCGAGTAGGTAGCGAGGCATAGCTCAAGTATTTTGCACAGATTTTCCGCCGTCAGCTTTCCGATTGTGTTCACACTTTAGTCCAGCCGTTCGGTGATTGCTTGCTTTGCGGTCTGTAAGTTGACAGACGTAAAGAGTGCGGTCACGTCGAACGAGACCATTATCCCGTCATGATCTGCTCGTATAACTTTGAGCTTCTCCAGAAATTGTTGTGCGCTATGTATAAAGTGCTTTGATCTCATTGTTAGATGTTCGAGACGTTTCCACAACTCTCTCGCCAGGTTGTACGTTGGTGTGCCTGGGAGCGATATTATTGGTCTTAGTGTTACATCGTCTCTATGTATCTTTGGAAGCCCGTAGAATGGTGCTATGTTCGGAGCGCGGTCCATCATTCTAGCACGGTCTTCCTTTGTGATCTGGTTCAGTTCATGGAGCAATTTCAACGTCCTGTTTATTCTGTTTGTCGTTTGCGTTGTTTTACTGCTTCCGTAGCAGAAAAATAAGTCCTCACCAAAGGGCTCAACTAAAATTTCAAGAATGCTATGAATACAGAGTTCCTGTCCGGATTCGAAATCGCAATCCAGTCCATCGGGTTTAACGATGCTACGCAGAAGCAACTAAGTTATACAATGATTCTAGTCGTAGCACGTAACAAAAAGCCCAATTCCTTGTTTCAACAAGAAAGTGGTGGGTAGATCATCCGTCAGGTTCTAATCACAACGAGCCTTAACGCACCATAGGCTCTGCCGCCTCTCTCTCGCTCTCTCTCTCTCTCTCTCTCTCTCTCTCTCTCTCTCTCTCTCTCTATATATATATATATATATATATATATATATATATATATATATATATATATATATATATATATATCGATGGTTGGCGGCATCCGGTTTCGGATTTGCCTGTCACTGTGGCAAGCCACAGGATGCCTGCGCCTACAGAGGGACCATGGATGGCTAGCGCTGCACCACCCACAGCTCCAACCACATACCCCATATCCAGTGTAAACCCGAAGGAATAAGATCGGGAGGCATGCGGATGGGAACCACGTTTCATCAACGGAGCCGGCCCACACTCCTTCACAGGCAAACACAAGCACACTGTATTTGGGAATCAAGCGCACACAAGGCGGTGGTTGGACCGTAGTCCGCTCCACACTGAGTGCATGGAACCACTCTTCGAGCCTAACACGGCCACAAGGACCGTGCTCTGTCCCCTCCAGCAACGACCAACTGTCTCCTGGAGCCAGTATGGACGAGGTAGTGGGTAATAGACAGGTAGGCACCTTGTCAACATGCACATCAAGCGCAGCCACACCGGGGATATCAAACAACAGCCAACCACTTGAGAGAGAAATACAAAGAAAAAGAGAAAAACTCGATTAATGCATAAGGAAACGGTGATATAAACCTTAATTTAATGAGCATATGTAATAAGTTGTTTACAAACAGATCCTAGCTGAGTGCACGAGGTCAGAAAGTATAGTTCACGGAATGCCACGAACACAAAAATGCTATGGAACTCTAATACAATTGGCTGAAGCGATGTGTGCAAGTTAATGGAATAGAGTACAGGGAGATATTTATATGAGAAAGAAAAGTATTAAGGTAAAAACTGTAAACCCACCACCTGAGATAAAGAGACCTAGCATGCAAGCACGCGGTTAGTAAATCGAATTCAGCGTGCCTACAAACGCTGTGCCGGCTCGCCGTAATTCTCTGCAGGACCCGTCGTCGCTTCTGTAGTGGCCCCAAATGGCATAGCTCATGGCCCACTAGACATTTGTATGAGAAAGAAAGGCATTATATATATATATATATATATATATATATATATATATATATATATATATATATATATATATATATATATATAGAAAGAGAGAGAGAGAGCGAGAGGCGGCAGAGCCTATGATGCGTTAAGGCTCGTTGTGATTAGAACCTGACGGATGATGCACCCACTGCTGCTACTGTTGTGCCATTAGCTCATGTCCTGCGCGCCTTCTCGTGGCGACCGCTGAGTGGCCGTTGGGTTTCGCCCTTCTCCCTGCAAAATCCAGGACACCAATCCGCATGAGTCAGTGAACTGACCATGTGCTAGACTCGCTGCCTTTCGGGTGTGTATTGAATCGAAGGCTTTGGCCTTGGACTCGAGTCGTTCTCCTGTCAGGTGTGGGCGCCCTGCCGGTATCCTAGTCCATCC
>CALYDF020004864.1:0-14717 GCA_944474145.2 Dicrocoelium dendriticum | reverse complement strand
TCAAACTCCAAAGGCAATGGGGGAGACATTTCACCTATGCTGTGAGAATGCAGTCATCAGTGATCACACTGCTTACCTGTGAGGACGGATGAATGAGGCTTCACATGCGGGAGGCAATGCGTCGGAGGTGGCTCAGTGGCGGTGCGGACTCATCAGGCAATGGGCGTGCCATATCACGTAACCTGTGAAACCGCAGTCTTCATTAATGACATCTCTCACCTCTGAGGAAGTCAGACTGAAAGTTCACATGCGGGAGGCGATGCGTCGGAGGTGGCTCAGTGGCGGTGCGAACTCAAAAGGCAATCGGCTTCGCATGTCAAATCACTTGTGATGTGAACATCCCTCATTGATCACACTGCTTACCTGTAAGGACGGATGATTGAACGTTCACATCACGCAAACGGAACACGAACTGCGACTATTCATGTGCTGTGCAGGCCATAAGTGCAAGTCCGTAGACCATGGATACAAATTATGCAGTCTAAATCAAGGGTCATAACGTGCATAATGCAAGCTTACCTTGGCATCACTTTACCGCCGTGAGGCAACTGTACCACAACATTGGTAAACTCTCATTCGTACCTTTTTATATCTGCAGCGCACTTCCATACCGTCTGCAACAATACAAATGGGCACAATAGCAAGTACAGGGAAATTATGCATACCTGCAGCGCCTGTCATGCTACGCAGTTCATGCAGCTGCCACAGACACTACGTTGAGCATGAAAAGCAAATGAATTCTTCAGAACCACCATGGCACACACATGAGGCATGGTACCATTTTGAGCACGCATCGCACATCACCCAGTGCACCGAGACCCCGCGATTTTCCACATCATCCTCCTGTTGACATACTCCGCAGAGATCCTCTGAAACCAAAACCTCGGTATGGCGCTTCCGTTTCACGGGTACCTTGTAGCCGGAGGATGTGCGTGTGTGCAGTTTACGGAAGTCCTTGCCCCTTAGAGCACTCTTACTGGGGCTCACCTCCATCGCACGGCACTTTAGGGGCGATTTGCGCTTCCTCGACGCAGTTGTGGAGGTGGATGGACCAGGTGTCGCGGTGGCTATTTCAGAGCTGACTTCATTTACATGCGTCACTTCAACCGGGGCAGGCACAATCGCCTCCGACGTGCCGGGTACCTCCGACGCTGCGCCAACATGGGACCTTCCGGCGTAGAAAACCCGCACAACATCCGAACGTTGGACTCCTGACCTAAATGAAGCCGAACAGGGCACCTGGACGTAACTATGTTGATATAACCACTTTTATCTCTGACCAGTCCGATCCTACTGACTCCACTTACCTTCCCAAATGAACCATAGGACTCAATCACAATGCGCCGACCAAGTGCAACCTTGGCAGATCGGTCCTCTTCTCTCCTACTTCTGCGACGCTGCCTGCTATGCTCGGAAGACTGAATACTCTGTCACCATACCTCTAGAGCCTCGTTAACTGTCGCATTTCATATCCGTAAACGTAAACTCGCAACTCCTTCCTCTCCTTATCGCGGCCTGTGTTTATTTCTTCTTCATCCGCATAGCGAGCTCTCAGAGCCCTGCCCTATTATCCTATTTGACTGCTTCCTAACTACCGAAATGTAGTTTTAGGCTCTGTCTCACCATCACACAACTTCTCTCCCATGGCGAGCCTGCCTGACTTGCATACCTTATATTCATTTAGCCTCTTGCAGCCCCACCCATCCGTCTCCGCTGACTCTTTAGTTACCTTCCCACCTCAACTGTACTACTTACTCTAAGTGTGCCGACTAATCCAGTCTCGTCTGATCGGTCCCCTGCTCTCCGAATTCATTCAGGCTGCTGTGACGTTACCGGCATTGAATGAGAAGTGCGAACGCTCTGTCCCCATTACCTCTCGAGCCCCATGGAATTTTCCACACCTTATAAGTGAACCTCTCCCTATCCGGACCGTCTTTTTATGACGTTCTCTACCTTCAAACCTTCTCTAATCGGACTGCCAACTATGTGCCCTGTAATAACCTAGTCTCATCTGACCGGTCTGCTTCTTTGACCCTTTCCAGACCAGCAACATTTAAACGGTCTAGACTCTGTAGCCTCAAGCTATATCGCACTTACGTTGACAGCCTGCTAGACTTGTTCACGCTCTATTTATATAGTCACCTCCACCTCTCGACCCACTCCATTTGCCCTCCTAAAATTAGCTGTTGGACTCAATGTCGTTTCGCCAACTAATCCTGTCTCGTCTGTATGGTCTCCTGCTTTCCAACTTCTCTCAGACTCCTGTGACATTACTAGCCCCCGTTCAGATGACAGCGCCGTTCGTATCCAATCATTCTTCAATCGGACGACTGAGTCTCTGTCATCCGTCACTCAGCCTCAGCTGATCAGCCAAATTTTATGGGACTGTAGTGACCTGGAGATTCCCCTGTTTGGCTGCCGCATGCTGCGTAAAATATTACAAAATCACAAAATTATATTTTCTCGATGTACATAGCAAAATAGCCGCTCGCCTGTTTGAACGTTGCTCGCGTTTGTTTGAGTCAACATAGCATCCGCCTTCGAACGGCGCGACGCTCCTCGGCTCCGCGGCCATCTTTGTTCTCCGCGCACGCGACCACAACTTTCCCTAGCTAGCTATCTTCCGGTGCCTTATTTTTAGCACTAGATAGCCTTTCGCCCACTTAATAAATTTTTCCTAGCGTTACGTTTGGTGTTCTCAACTCATCGGAGGTTGGCCTTATTTTCGCGTATTGTGTTTGAGTCAGATAGCATCCGCCTTCGAACGGCGCGACGCTCCTCGGCTCCGCGGCCATCTTTGCTCTCCGCGCACGCGACCACACCTTTCCCTCGCTAGCTATCTTTCGGTGCCTTATTTTTAGCACTAGATAGCCTTTCGCCCACTTAATAAATTTTTCCTAGCGTTACTTTTGGTGTTCTCCACTCACCGGAGGTTGACCTTATATCCGCGTATTTGTTCTAAAGCGTACCGACCCCGCTTCGCGCTTTATTGGCAACCCCGAATTTTGGTCATTATCCGGTGAGTTTTCGCTAACCTTTCTTTTCAGATTTGACCACATTTTTTCGCTAACCCGTCTGATTTTCACTTTTCATTTCCCGATTTAATCTTGCTGGCTCGCTATTTTGCTCGCTATGGCAACTGATTGCGTAGATTCTGACGTTCAGATCGGCACAGTTACGCTTCCTATCGCACCTTTTCGCGAGACTAATCCCAAGTCTTGGATTGGTCAGCTAGAATCGCAATTTTCTTTGCGTGGTATTAGGTCCGAAAAGACCAAGTTCCACCTTGTCGTTTCCGCGCTTCCGCTAAATGTCATCGATGACATTGATGACATTCTAGATCTTCCTGACGACCGAAAGACTTACGATGCAGTCAAGACAGCTGTTCTGAGAAGAATAGGCTTATCCGATCGACAACGAGTTACGAAACTCCTGAACGTAACCGATCTTGGCGATCTTAAGCCTTCCCAGCTGCTTCGAAAAATGCAGAGCCTGGCTAAACCCACTTCCATAGATGATTCTTTTCTTCGGGAAATGTGGTTGCAACGACTTCCGCGCGAGATGCTACACATCCTCTGTGCTAGCGAGGATGCACCTTTACCCAAACTGGCCGATACAGCCGACCGAATTTGGGAGTCGTACGGCCAGGTTTCGCAGGTCCACACGAAACCGGACAACGATATCGCTACGCTTAAATCCCAGATGGCAACGTTGACTCGACAATTCGCAGACTTTTCGGCCTCCAGACATAACCGCTGTAAATGCTCTAGGAGCCGTTCGCGTTCACGTTCGAAGTCTCCTTCGCGATCACCGAATAGAAACGGTTACTGCTGGTACCACGAACGCTTCGGCCAGCAAGCTAAATCATGTCGCCCGCCCTGTTCCTTCAAACGACAGCAGCAGGGAAACGGGCAGACCAGCACGTAGGGGCGACGGACGTAGCTGGTCAATGCAGTCGCCTTTTCTTCGTCACCGATCGTAGAACCGGAGTTCGCTATCTCGTCGATACTGGCGCAGGAATCAGCGTTCTCCCGCGTGATCCAAATGACCCGACCGAAAAGGTGACTAGTTCATTGCGCGCAGCTAACGGAACCATCATCCGCGTATATGGTCAACGCTCGCGCACGCTAAATCTCAGCCTCCGACGCGCTTTCAAATGGATATTCCTCGTTGCCGATGTTCAAACGCCTATCCTTGGTCTCGACTTCTTACGTCATTACGACCTACTCGTCGACGTTAAGCGACACTGTCTAGTCGACCGCCTTACGAATCTCGCAGTCATTGGGACTTTGACCGACACCGCGTCAATCAGTCCCGTGTACGCGACTCAACTTACTTCACCCGTCGGGCAAACGCTGCTCGATAGTTTTACGCAGACTTTCCGTCCTGCCGTCCCGTTGCCTTCCGTAACCGACGCCGCGACACTTCACATTGTTACGAAAAGTCCGCCTGTGTTCGCAAAAGCCAGGCGCATGACCCCCGACAAGCTGAAAATTGCGCGCTCCGAATTCGAGCGCATGCTAGATCTAGGCATTATTCGTCCGTCTAAGAGCCCGTTGGCGTCGCCTCTACGTATGGTGCCTAAAAAGTCAGGAGACTGGCGTCCATGTGGCGACCATCGCGCTCTCAATAACGCTACCGTCCCCGACCGCTATCCGATTCCGCATATTCAGGACATAACGGCTAGCCTACGTGGCGCCCGTGTGTTCTCGAAGATCGATCTGGTTCGCGCTTACCACCAGATCCCTGTAGCCGAAGATGACATTCCGAAAACCGCAGTCATCACGCCTTTCGGACTTTTCGAATTCTTGCGAATGCCCTTCGGTCTTCGTAAGGCAGCTCAAACTTTTCAACGCTTCATAGACTCTGTCACCAGAGGTCTCGACTTTGTTTATCCTTATATAGACGACAGCTTAGTAGCTAGTTCTACCGAAGTACAGCAGCGGAGCCGAGGAGCGTCGCGCCGTTCGAAGGCGGATGCTATCTGACTCAAACAAACGCGAGCAACGTTCAAACAGGCGAGCGGCTATTTTGCAACGTACATCGAGAAAATATAATTTTGTGCTTTTGTAATATTTTACGCAGCATGCGGCAGCCAAACAGGGGAATCTCCAGGTCACTACAGGGTAAAGGGCTGAGACGGAGTGTCAAATTTGTGACGAGAATGGGATTTATATACTACAAATATAGCGACAGTGCGGTTGCAAATCTAGCCCTAAAGGGACCTTGAATAGCGGAAAAAGATAGGGACTTCTACACCTGCAGCAAACAGGTCAAATATACGACAGGAAAGGGTGATACTGGGAGTCGGGTTAGTTATGTGGAAGAAACTGCTTGCTGACAGGCCTTCAACTTTAATAATAGGAGAGAGAAGGGCTTGAATACTATAGGTTTAGTTAGAAAATGGTTGTAGGGCCAGCGCTGAAGGGGACCTAGAATATCAGTATTGTGAGCAGTAGCCGCAAAGATGCTACGTGTGCCACTCTGATGTGGACATCCACGGTGGAACGTTGAAGTCAAATAGACTGCTAGTTATGACTCACTAATTGGTGAGTTGCTGGCAGCCTGATTAGTTAGTATACAGGAGCGGCACGCTTTATTAGGCTCAGCATAGTCTGATAGGTGTACAGTGTGGAATACAAGAGAGAAACAGACAGCAATACTTGCGACATCTGTAGAGAGAAAACGACAGTGGTGCCGGCTCCGGAATTGACCAAGGGTAAGGAAATAATACGGACAGCACCGCCAATTGCCAAGTTTTCATCCCAAGATATGCGATGACGAGAGGAGGTGCAGAAAAAGTATACAATAGAGTATGGTTAAACATAGGAGTGGATGAGACCCAAAGAAGTTCAAGTGCTCAGCATCTGGCGCTGGTGGAATAAGAAAGCCATCAGTCCAATAGACGGGGATGTGAGAATTAAAATTGCATGGCAGCCGATGAGCTGAGGCTAGTGGTACCTATACCACCATTGAATAGTTGCGATATGAACGAAGAGAGACGCCAAACAAGAGAGGAAGACGTTAATGTGAGCTGAGATGCATGATAGTGGAGCCGAGAGCCAAACTCAATCAGAGACCGGAAATTTGGATTTCGGTAGGCGTTACCAAGCATAGAGATAATGATTCAGACAAAGAAGAGTATCATAAGGTTGTAACTTATACCAATGAGAACTTGAGTCGATGGCAGCCGGTGCTCAAAATAAGAGAGGCCTAGGTTTAAGACTATAGGCATTTGGAGCCTGAGAGGACTGACTTGTCCAAAATGTTTTGGAATGAGAGGCACAGAAGGAAAGATAACCAAAAGAGACCTGGGATGTTGCGCTGACGCTAGTGATACCTATACCGCCATTGAACTGTTGCGATATAGACCAAAAGAGAGGCAAAACAAGAGAGGGGACGTAATTGTGTGCTGAGAAGCATGAGAATGGAGCCGAGAGGCAAAACTCAACCAGGGACCTGAAATTGCAATTTCCGTAGAAGGACCAAGCATGCAGATAATGTATCAGACGGAGGCGAGCACATAAGGCAGTTAATTATACCAATGAGAACTTTAGTCGATGGCAGCCGATCCTCAAAAGAAGAGAGGCCTTGGTTTGATGCCTATGGGCATTTGGGGCCTGAGAGGCCGGACTAGTCGAAAAGGTTTAAGAATGAGTACCACAGTAGCAAAGAGAATCAAAGGAGGCCTAGGATGTTGCGCTGACGCTAGTGATACCTATACCGCCATTGAACCGATGCGATATGGACCAAAAGAGAGGCCAAACAAGAGAGGGGAACGTAATTGTGAGCTGAGATTCATGATGGTGGAGCCGAGAGGCAAAAGTCAATCAGAGACCTGAAGTTGCAATTTTGCAGGGGACCAAGCATACAGGTAATGTACCAGACGGAGGCCAGTATCATGAGGCTGTTTCTTATGCCAATGAGAACTTTAATCGATGCTCAAAGGAAGAGAAGCCTTTGTTTGAGACCTATAGGCATTTGGAGCCTGAGGCCGGTGTGGTCCAGGAGGTTTAAGAGTGCGAGGCGCAGTAGGAAAGCGAATCAAATGTGGCCTAGTATGTTGTGCTGACGCTATGGGAACCTAAACCACCATTGAACCGATGCGATATGGACCAGAAGAGAGGCCAAACAAGAGAGGGGGACGTAATTGTGAGCTGAGAAGCATGAGAGTGGAGCCGAGAGGCAAAACTCAACCAGGGACCTGAAATTTCAATTTCGGTAGAAGGACAAAGCATGCAGATAATGTATCAGACGGAGGCGAGTACATGAGGCAGTTAATTATACCAATGAGAACTTTTGCCGATGGCAGCCGATGCTCAAATGAGAAAGGCCTTGTTTTGAGACCGATGGGTATTAGGAGCCTGAGAGGCCGGACAAGTCCAATAGGTTTAAGAATGAGTGTCACAGTAGCAAAGAGAATCAAACGGGGCTAGTAAGTTGCGCTGGCGTTAGAGGTACCTATACCGTCATTGAACCGATGCGATATGGACCAAAAGAGAGGCCAAACAAGAGAGGGAGACGATACTTGTGAGCTGAGAAGAATGATAGTGGAGCCGAGAGGCAAAATTAATCAAGGACATGAGCTTTCGATTTCGGTAGGGGGACCAAGCGTACAGATAATGAATCGGACGGAGACGAGAATCATGAGGCCGTTACTTATACCATTGAGAACCTTAATCGATGGCAGCCGATCCTCAGAGGAAGAGAGGCCTTGGCTTGAGACCTATAGGCATTTGGAGCCTGAGAGGCCGGAGTAGTCCAATAGGTTTAACGATGAGTGCCATAGTAGCAAAGAGAATCAAACGGGTGCTAATAAGTTGCGCTGACGTTAGAGGCACCTATACCGCCATTGAACCAATGCGATATAAAACAAAAGAGAGGCCAAACAAGAGAGGGGAACGTAATTGTAAGCTAAGATGCATGATAGTGGAGCCGAGAGGCAAAAGTCAATCAGAGACCTGAAATTGCAATTTGCAGGGGTCCAAGCATACTTATAATGTATCAGACGGAGGCGAGTACATGAGGCTGTTACTTGTGTCAATGAGAATTTAATCGATGCTCAAAGTAAGAGAAGCCTTGGTTTGAGACCCATAGGCATTTGGAGCCTGAGGCCGATGTGGTCCAGGAGGTTTAAGAGTGTGGGGCGCAGTAGAAAAGTGGATAAAATGAGGCCTAGTATGTTTGCTGAAGCTACGGGAACCTAACCTACCATTGAGCCGATGCTATATGGACCAAAAGAGAGGCCAAACAAGAGGGAGACGTAATTGTGAGCTGAGAAGCATGAGAGTGGAGCCGAGAGGCCAAATAATCAAGGACCGGAACTTTCGTTTTCGATAGGGGACCAAGCATGCAGATAATGTATCAGACGGAGACGAGTATCATGATGTTGTTACTTGTACAAATGAGAACCTTCGTTGATTGCAGGCGATGTTCAAATGAAAGGAGACCTTGGTTTTAGGCCTATGGGCGTTTGGGGCCTGAGAGGCCGGACTAGTCGAAAAGTTTTAAGAATGAGTGCCACAGTAGCAAAGAGAATCAAGGGAGGCCTAGGATTTTCCGCTGACGCTAGTGGTACCTATCCCACCATTGAATAGTTGCGATATGGACCAAAAGAGAGCAAGCAAGAGAGAGAGGCGTTGAAGTGAGCTCAGAAACATGATAGTAGGAAAGAGAATCTTGCGAGGCCTGGGATTTGTCACAGGTGTTATGTGTACATAGGCCACTATTGAAGAGTTGCGATAAGGACCAGAAGAGGTGCGGAATACAATATACACAGAGTCGGGTTAAGCATAAGGGAGGAGTACAGTAAGCAAGAATGCGGCTAAGGATGTAAATCGCAACGTTTTAGAAGGAACAGTAAGTGAAATATTTGGATCAAAGAGACGGAAGTCTTGATGCAGTCTAGTCTAGGTAGGGATAGGAAGGACAAAAGAGAGCAGACATGCGAATAAGGTATCAGGAACAGCCGTCATGCGAGGTTAAAATGAAGTAAGAAACCGTTGGCAATAAAGCGGTAAAAAGGGGTTATAAATAAATAAATAAATAGGTATATTTCTAGACCTGCTAGAGGCTGCACCCTAAAGGGTTCAGATCATTGCTAACATTTATCCGATGCGCTTGCATGGAAGTTGGCAAAATATATGTTCATCGTTAGCAATTGCAAATGCATTGTAGGCTAATTCGCCAGAGGTTGTTTGGTTTGGTCTCCCCTAGCTCGACTTCCGTCACTATGCGGCTTAATAGTTCGGAAACTCTGTTTACATTGAGAAATCTCCCTACAGCAATGCTGAAGTGTGTACTGGTCATAGCTGATCGGATTTGCTGAGGTAATTTGTTCCAGGTGTCCGCGTTTCTATAAAGGAAGAAGTTATGTCGTATGCCACAACGAGCAGCCGGCAGGCTGAATGAAAAGGCCGCGTTGCGCAGATGATATCGGGTATCTCCTTCCGTTCGGAAGTGTCGTGTCAGGTTCGCTTCCGGCTTGTGTTTAAGCTTGTATAGAAACGTAAGGTTTATGTTTAGCCTACGTAGCCACAGCCGGACCAGTCCCAGTGGTTTGCATCGACTACGATAGTGCAGCATGTTTGAGCCCAATAGACGTGTGGTGAAGGAACGCTGTACTTTCTCGAGTGCAATCCTGTCGCACTTGCGTGAGTTCGTAAGGACTATAGAGCAGTATTCGAGAATAGGCCTAGCGCACGTTTTATACAGTGTCAATGGAGATTCCAAAAGCGACATGGATTTGACGATATAGCCTATTAACGACCTAGCTTTAGCTGCATTATGGCTTACCTGTTCCGCAAAGTTAAAGGTATTGGAGTATTGAACCCCCAAGTCACGAACAAAGTGGCTAACGTTAAGAGCAGCGCCATTGAGAGTAAGGGTATTCGGTGGCACGGTGCATTTGTAAGAGAGAATGTTGGTTTTTCTGGGGATAACTCGAGATTCCATATTGCGCATCAGTTTTCTAGCGCCTTAAGCTCTCTTTGTATTGTAGATAGGTTATCTTTTATATTATCGGAGACGATGAAAAATACAACTTTGATGTCGTCTGCAAATAGGTATGGCATTCCCCAGCGGAAGACTTGGAAGATGTCATTGACCTAGAGTAAGAAGAGCATGGGGCCCAGGACACTTCCGTGAAAGACTCCGCTGGTGACAGCTTTTTGAAGACTGCGTGCCGCCCAGGCTCACCGATTGTGTTTGATTTGATAGGTAGGATGCAAACCAGGAGAGCAGCTTCCCGGCGATGCCAAAAGAGGCGAGTTTAGTCAGTATTTTCAGGCGTGGAACGAGGTCGAATGCTTTTTTCATGTCAAGGAAGATGATGACCACTTTATGTCCTATATTAATCGCGTCAGTGGCGATGTTTAAAAACCCAAACATACAAGTCTGACAGGATTTCGAGGGCAGGAACCCGTGTTGAGACCTTTTAATGAGATTACGAGGCAAAAGAAAGTTAAGGATTTCTGCTTTCACCAGTCTCTTCATAACTCTTGATGCAATGGGTGTGTGGCTGATAGGCCGATAATTGTCAATGTCAAGACGGGATCCTCGTTTATGTCGTGGTAGGACTACAGCGTGCTTCCAAGCAGTAGAGGTGGTATGGGTTGTCATGGATAGTGTAAATAGATTAAGGAGGAGAACTGGAATGTCCGGACCTCCTAGTATCAGCACTGCGGATGGAACGCCATCGGGACCGGGGTATTGGGACATTTGGAGTGTACGAATATCTCGCATGATTGCGCGTAAGTTAAATTCGATAATGGTCAGTCTATCGTCAGTGAGCAGGGGTGTTGTAAGCGAAGTTGCCAAATCAGGGACCAAAAAAGAGTTGCAAAAGTGCTTGTTGATATAATCACAGAGTTGGGCGGGGTCCGTCATGAGATTGCCATTAGGAAGTGATAATGAGGCAATTGTTGGAGCTCTGTTGTTTGCTCTGCGTATAATCAGTTGGGTGAGTGCTTTAACCTTGTTGTTACTGTAGAGTGCAGCGTGTTCCGCTGATATGGCAGACGTGGCCTGCAGGTTTCTCCACCTTGTAAGTGTGTCGTTCATGCGCATTATTATGTGGAAATCCTTTATCTTGTTGTAGTTGGAGCGCATATTTTTCAGTTTAGTAAGGACTCTATGTGTATCAGCTACACTCTTCGGTTTCGTATGTTCCCTCATGTTCTGCTTAGGAGCGACCACGTCAAGGCAGAACATAATGTGATTGTATATCTCTTGGGTCGCCATATATGCGTCTGTTGCCAGAAAGAATACATCCCAGTTAAGAGATCGTAGAAGAGTGGAGAAGGTTTCCCAATCGACGGGTTGTAGAGGACGGAAGGCTTCGCTGGGGGAGAGGTTGTACTGCTTAGTAGTGGGCAGTCTGAATGTTAACTTCCCTGCCTTATGTTCACTACCAAGTAGGTCGTCAAGCACACAAACCTGCGCTTGGTTGCTGCCTGTCCTGAATATTAAGTCAAGGATATTATATTTCCTGGTAGGTACGTTAACATGTTGGGTCCAGTCGTACGCGAAGATAAGGTCGACAAACGCTTTATGTTTGGGAGGTGAGGACTGGGTAGTCCACTCAATGTGCGGCATATTAAAGTCACCGCCGATTATCTTAAGGCGTGCAGGTAACAGCGAAACTTCGGTGAAGAGCTCGACCAATTTTTTGTTTTCAGCTGTTGAGACATGTGGCCGGATATAGATGCAACCAATGAGGAGATCTGGGTGCTCGCCATCTGCTTGAATCCATATGGAATCTTCCGGGTTACCCAAAGATATTACTTGGAAGGAGGATGCATGAAAGTCCTCGCTGACGTAGAAGAGGCGTCCTCCTCCTCGTCGCTTTTTGCGTCCACTGCAGAATGAAGAGTAACCAGGCATTTGGATGGGTGAGTCAGAGTAACTGGCTGAGTGCCACGTCTCTGTGATTAGAACGAGTTGTGCTTTGGACATAGTAATAATCGGACCCAGAAGGTGACACTTTTGATTAATAGACCTGGCTAAAAAGAAGCTTAGGTTGGGATGCGACTAATCCTAACATCATCTCAGGCTACAGGCAACGCGAACTTGGCGCATCCAAAAAGAGACAACGAGCTACACCTAACCGCTTAGACAGCATTGTGTCTAACACTACGAAGGATCATAATGTCAAACGGGCTTGCGAAGCAAACTCGCCTAGTCACTCACCGACGACGGCTGTGTCATCCACACAAGCCTCAAATAGCGCGAGATCAGTAGACAAGCGGTCGCAGCAGCCGGGTTGGGACAATGCGGTTTTAGCGTACTTGTATTTAATGTTCCGGATGGCATATCGGCGGGCGAGCTTCAGAGCACAATTCTTAAAGTTAACGGTATCACGGAAAACTCGGTACACGTTTAGAGGATGGTAAAAAGGATCAGTAAATTCCCAGCCCTAGTCAAATTGACGACAGACGATAGTAAAATCTTGCGCAATATAATATTGAATTGTGCACAAATTCGCAATGCTCCCAAGTTAAGGCAACTTTATTTTGGCCCACCAAGAGGGACACTACCCAACCATACCCCAGATACTTGTGAGATGGCATCGCGTACCACCACCGTTACCAATTCACCCACGGAGAGCACTACAGTTGATAATTTACGCAGCTCCGATCAACTACCTGCGCATCCAGGCTGTTATGTACCTGCTACATCCCTCAGATTTTCGCCGCCGGTCCAGGTAAAATGGCCAAATAGTTCACTACTTCCTACCCGGCAACTTGCTCATTTTTTAGACCAGGTGGGGATGAGCCACGACAGTTTCATCCCGGCACCAAACTCCTCGTCGCCCAACTACCAACTGCAGTGTCTTCTCACCCACTTCCCACAACTACTGCAGATAGCGAAGTAAGCGTCAACGGCTTCATCTCGTCATGCGTAAATCTAGTAGACCACGTGTTCTTTCTCACTTCTACTTACAAAATGCTAGGTCCCTGAACAATAAAATGCATGTCTTGCGTCCGCTGTCTGTCCTCGCCGACCCTGATGCAATATTTGTCACGGAAACATGGTTTTCCCCTTATGCTTCAGAGGAGGACTACTCACTTCCTGACTACCAGCTGTTTATGCAGTTGCGTGCGCATAAACGAGGGGGCGGGTGCGCCATTTATGTTAAAAATACTTACCCAGCAAAAGCGTCCGAAATCATGAACGCGGCTGAGGCGATGGATTCAGTATGGATAACGGCTGATATCCTGGGGTCCACGATATTATTTGGGTGTGCTTATAGACCACCTGATACCTCAGTTAAGGGTGACAAGGCACTTATGGATGCTTTTGCGCAAGCGTCAACTTTTTCCTGCGATTACAAGCTCGTTGCAGGATATTTCAACTTACCTGAGTTAAACTGGTTCTCACCTACTGCAACAACGAAGCAGGCTGCCTTACAAGCATGTATCAATTTAGGCGGCTGGAGGCAACATATATCTGCTCATAACAGGGCGAAACATATGCTTGACCCGATATTTACACTCGGCATCCCATTAACGCGAGTGGCACTCGGCCGGGGATTTCCTGGTAGTGAGCACAGATTAGTGCATTGCTCGGTTTACTTAAAGCAACATACTGCCCACCCAGTCTTAGTATACCGCCCGATGCACCTCGTCAACTGGACAACCTTTGCTGTGCTCGTCCGATCAAAAATTGGGATGAATTCTTCATGTCTGATTCTGTGGATCGCACGGCTGAGCTGTTTTATGAGGAAATACTTCACTGTATCGACTCTCTAGCTCCCTTATCGCATTTAATAAGGCATTCTTCTAAAAGTGTGACCCAAACCAAAATGCATAACAGCTTAGGCGATCCTAATACAAAACCTTCAAGTTTGCTCACATCATGAGAACGAACGAGATGGCACACCAGTTTTCTGCCAGAGCTAAGCAGCAGCAAACCAAGCAAGAAATAGCCGCGCTAAATAGTGCGAACAAAGCTAAGAGTCTCAGTTGGCTGCCGCGCTCGCAGACCCCTAACTATGGACGGAAGATCTCTACTCTAAAGATCAGTCCCAACGAAACGTCTAGTGACCCAAGAATTTTATGTGAAGCCTTCAGCTCACATTTTAAGAATCGCAGTGTTTAGGAATAAGCTCAACATTTCGGCCCCTTAAGGTACCCGGTAGCCAGTCCCTGTCCTTTGTACAGTTTGACCTAAGTAGTGTCCGTTCCGCGATCTCAACTACCAAGCCATCCTGGCACCCTGGTCCCGACAGAATCCCGCCCATTCTACTTAATAAATAAATAAATAGTATATTCTCGCATTTCCGAGACACACCTGACCAGGCATGATCAACGTTTAAAAGCAATTTATGTTTCGCAACAAACACTTTGCTATGTATGTAATCGGCAGTAAGCCGAAAGTTGTCCAAGCTTTGGAAATTTTAAATTAATCTTGAGGTATAAATTCTTCAAAACATGACGACAAGTTGGGTTCTAGTGGGCGTAGTGTAAACAGGCTGGGCATTCCGTTTGTAGAGAAAACTTGTCAGGAACATAGTACATTAGGATTCTGGTCGGCTTGCCGGTATGTAGTTGTGGGCAGTGACTTTATTCAGTGGCGAGTCACATCCGCTACGTCGCAGTGTCGTTAAGCGGACATTTGTGGCTTTTTATAGGGAGAACGCTTGCCAGGCGAAAACCCACCACGTCCTGAAACACTGTCAGAAATCCGTTTATACATTAATGTAAAACTGGCAGAGC
>CALYDF020004863.1:0-15005 GCA_944474145.2 Dicrocoelium dendriticum | reverse complement strand
CGCCACATTCACAGACTACTGGAAGCCATTGTAATCGATTTAGAACGGGTACTACTTTGTGTGCAGAAAAAAACTGGCTGTGAATCTTAACTTACCGTGGGGGCGCGAGGCGCAACGCTTGGCTAGCTGTTGATCTCATATGACGGCGTTTTGTATATCTATGATTTTTGCGTGATTTGTGATTAACAGGCTTGCAAGAAATAACTGAGTCCTCACAGTTTGCCTCTTTTGGTTTTCCTGTTTGGAATTTCGCTTTCTACCCAACTCACAGCCGTTAGTGTTAGCCTACATCAGGCGAATGGTAGGGGTTACTCGCTCTCCACTTTGCACACCACGATTCGCTCTGTTACTGTTTGCATTCTTTAAGTACATTTAGCCATGGTGCAGAAACTAAGGGTTGCCGTTTCTGCCCATTCGTCACCGAAATCCGCGGATACCCGTTGTCACAACGGTTAGGGGTCCATTGGCGGTTTGTTTTTTTTATTACCCTTTGCGTGGATGCATTATGACCCGCAATCTCATTCGGTCGTTCATTTTTGTTGGTGGACTTAATTACTAATCTACCGTTACCAGTTTGCTCTCACAATCAATCTTTGTGATAGCGGTAGTGTATCCGATGTCACAGCGAGACCTCTGAGGTATCCGATCAAATGCGAACCGAACAGTCTCGGCTATTTGCCGCATCAGGCTCCGGCGATTGGATGACGGTTGCCGACACTTGTTTAACTGGAGTAAAGAGGAAACTGTTGGTGGGACAACATCGTTAGTAATCGTACTGGTTGGACAGTGGACATGAAGACGATGTGCGATCGAGCTACACTGTATTTTTCGCTTGGTCGGCTTTCCCTCAGTAAACCGTTTGTCCCTAAAGGACCTAGCTCTAAAACACTTTGTACTGATCATGGGTCGCCGAGTTAAGCTTTTGTTTTGGTTTGTGACAGGTTGCAAGTCAGGAACTCGTGAGTTGCCGGCAAACCCATTCGACTGACTATGTTGAGGTTAGGTTTGACATACTTCAATTATGAACTGTTACCGCAACCCCATGTCGCCAACTAAAGTTTAGCGGTTCCAAATACTTCCTTGCTTCCCTTTCCAAACCGCTAGTGGAAGATACAAAATTAATTTGCCGGTTAAATGTACTCTTGCAATCTTCGGTACATTATGATAACGTACTAAACTGTTCGCTTACCTAATCATTCTTCTCAGATCGTGGCTTCTCCGGAGCATGTGACGGAACGGGTGGTTGTAGGAAGCGCCGTAACTGTTGACGGGGAACTGCGATGCAATCCAAGATCTGTCCCCAAGTCGATGGTCTCATCAGATATGAAATCACGTGGAGAGGTATTCGCACATACTGTCCGTCTACTTAGCCATGCAAACCCAGCCCAACTTTCCTTCGATGGAATGCTTCCCTTCCCAGTAGCAGATGGGGCTACTGCGTCTCACGCTCCACGGCCAGATCTTGGACGACTGCGTTCTGCATCAGGACTGGCTTGGCGCCATAGGCTACCCGAGTTCGGTGCGATGCTACGTTTGCGAACTCAGTTTAAGAAACTAATCCGAACAGTTATGGAGCAATTTGAATATCTCGAGGTTAGCTGTTTGTAATATGGATTCATAGACCTTCTTTCTCACCTTTCTCTACTGTATCCTACTTGTAACTGATCAAATTGCATCAGCTATAAACCTTGGATTACCTGTCAATGTTTGTCTGCATCCACATGTTAATATCCATCACTAGGTGGTACAATCCAAAGCCTATGCTCGTACACAATCAACGTCTGACAGCAAGTATGGCGGATGTCGATTTGATGGACTCCATCAAATGGTTTTAAACAATAACCTGTAGCATTTAGTGCGATGCTCGTAACTTTTCTGTGTGGGGATCTGTAGCGACCAGCAGTTCTCACTTTATGATATATATATATATATATATATATATATATATATATATATATATATATTGTTTGATAGCATCCGATTCCGGATTTGCCATCACTGCGACTTCCATAGGACAGCCACAGGACGCCTGCACCTACTCAGGAATCATGGGTGGTTTGCGCTGCACCACCGACAGCTCCATCCACACACCTCACATCTAGTGGAAACCCGAAGGAATAAGACCGGGAAATATGTGGATGGAAGCCACGTTGCATCAAAGGAGCCGGCCCATACTCAGTAAACATGCACAGCAGCATTTCTATCTTTCTAATTGGGAAATCATGACTGTCAGACGTACACAAGGTGGTGGCTCGATCGTTGCCCTCTTCACACTGTATGCATAGAACCACTTTTTGTGCCTAGTGCGCTCACGAGGACCGTGCACCTCTCTTCCAAAACAACGACCAACTTCATCCTGTAGCCAATATCATTGCGAATCTTTCTACAGGTGCACACTTTGACAACTATTATAATCTACCCACTTGAAGCGATTCTGAAATAGGCACTTTACTGCTCCACGAAAGTCTAGCTTAACCGAAGGAAAAATTCAGTACGCCAATGATCTTGACAAGATAACGTGTTAATCACCGTCAAAAATACACTGTACGACTGCAGCAGACCTTGGCTGTATTTATAAGTCTGTTACTGACCTTCGACTTCTGGGATAGGAAGGTCAAGTACCTATGTTAGTTGTTCCATATAGATTTGGCCGATCTTCAGGAGATTGGTAGTCACGCGCAGGCCTTAAAACATTCCAGAACGTTCGGAATCGATGCGATAATCACAATTGTTATGAGTCGAAGGCACCTTTTATGTCAAGAAACACGACAACGGTAAGTCGTCAATAAACATGGCGGTGCTCCAACACTTGACGCAATGTGAGGATGTGGTTGATGCAGCCCCGACTTCGACGAAACCCAGCTTGCTCTTTTACGAGTGCCAGTCAGTCTGCGGAGAATGACAGAGGCAAACAACTTAGGGGCATTCGGAATCAGTCTGATCCCTCTATGATTGCCGCATTCCAAACTGGAGTTTCCCTTGAAAATTGACACAATGACGGAGCGGTACCAGTCTGTCGGGACAGTCTCCTTCTCCCAAATTTTCACTAGCAACTCGTGTAAATCATCTATTGGAGCAGGTCCCCCGAATTTGAAGAGGGCTGGGGGAATTCTATCTGCCCTTGCGGCCTTATGCAATTTCAACAGCCTGATGTCACGTTCGACTTCTGCGCGTGATGGCGGATCCAAGGAGATGGCCCAGGGACAAGCGCGCTCAATGCCTGAAGAAGAAAGCGATAACTCAAGTTGGTTAAATTGCCTTGCAAAGTGTTCAGCCCAACACTCCAAGCGTTTTGACAGGCTGTGGATCGGCTGCCCACTCTCGTCGCGTATGGTCTCGCTAACAGCAGCTCTCCTGCTGCATGTTTTCCGTATCAGACGGAATAACTTATGATGATTGCCAACGGTAGCGGCTGTTTTCATCTCAGATGCACGATGGGACCACCAGGTTTCGCGGTCTTTCTTCAGGCTAGCACATAGTTTTGCCGTGAGATTTTTGCGAGTCTCATGATATTCGCTTCCAGCCGGAATACGTCGGCAAGCATCCATAAATTCCAGAGACTGTGTAGAGACCCAGTGTCCGGTTTGGCAGTTTGCTTTACCACATGAAGACATGCTTGCTGATAGTAACGTTTGACGAATATGCGACCATTGATCTTCGACGGTGTTTAGTGGGCGCTTACTCAGCCCAGATGTCAGCGCACTTTGATACACCTTCAGAACACTTGGCTTCGCCAGCTGGCTGGTGTCAATCCGTTCACATCGACGTTGCGGACGTCCACTGAAACGCACCCGGAGGTCGGCGCAGACAAGTGCATGGTCAGAGTCCACGCTCGTGCTTTAAATCGAGCGACAGTTTTGGACACAGCCTCTCCAGCGGTAACGGATCGCGATATTATCGATTTGCGTCCATGGCTGACCCGAGGCTGGTGGACACCAAGTCACGCTTCTGCGGGTGCTGCGTCGAAAATTAGTGCTCGCGAGAAAGAGGCGAGCATCTTCACAGCTGTAGTAATTGCTCGCCGTGATCATTACGGGAGCCTAAACCATATTGGCCGCCCAGCTGAAGCTCATCAGAGGACAATTTTCCGACTTGGGCGTTTAGATCGCCAGTCAGCACCACAGTATTCGTGCTTCTTCTGTAAGGAAGGGGATCATGAAGTTGTTGATAGAAATCATCTTTTACCGCATCAGTGCTACAGTTTGCAGGGGCGTAGGCCGCAATGACAAACAGGCACCGTTTGTCCCCGCGCGATTTCGTAACACGTAACGAACCAACTAATCTAACGGCGCACATCCTATTGTTTACCGGGATCCAATCGATCATGCAGCTTCAGCCCAGGGACTCAAAACTATGCCGACGCCAGTTTGACCGGCATTTGAAGCTGCCTCATTGCCAGACAGGCGCAATATGAGTGTGCCGTTAGTGTCGCATGTGGGGGGTCGCAGGGTAACCACGGAGCTCGAATCCTGCAGGCGGGTTTCTGATAAACAGCAAATATCGTTCGATAGGGTCTTTAGTGTGCGGGCAAGTGCTACCTGTTAGCCAATCTCTAGTAAAGTGCGTACGTTGTGGCATGCCAGTCTTAGCGAGGCGCTAGGACTCCAAAGGGAAACGGGTGAACTGATGTTGTCCGCTTGGTAGAACATGGATTTGGCGACTGGATTGGAGCGACGCTTTGTGACTGTTTGTGATTTGAAACTAGAAGACAAGCGACTATTGAAGCGAGCTGGGGGTGGGCCAAGAATCGGGGGATTGAAATTGGGGGGATAAAAGTAAAGTTGGGGCGGGACGATAAGGATGAAGAATCGCAAGACAGGGGATAAAAAGACGGGAAGGCCTGAGCATTAGCATCCATACCTTTATCCACCCTACTCGATGCAGCAAATAGGGCGCCGTTGATTATCCTCTACGTCGGCCAGAGCATCATGAAATTGTTTGCCGAAGAGTTCATTATATTGCTTGGGCAGAATACTGTCAGGTTATTCAGGTCTAGACAGGAGAACGATTAGGGTTCTCAACCAAAGCCTTTAGTCCATAAACCTTATTGCAAGGCAGCGGGTTTTGACACAGGACTACAGAGAGCCCGTTTTATGAAATAAGGAGCCACCATCATTTCAAACCCCAACCTGGAGGACCAGGAAACTGAGTTTGTCTGGCCTCTAACCACTGACCAATCTGTTATGAGTGGCTCTGAAGGTGCAAAGAAGCACCACCCAGCATAGCTCAATAGATCTCTGAAACACGCAAACCATCGCACCACGTTAAGGTGCAGCCTCATTGCGATTGGACTAGGATACTGCCGGGGCATCCACACGTGACAGAACGACTCGGGTACTCAGTCGGATCCTTCGATAAAAGGTGCTCCCGAAATGCATCGGGCCGTGCGCCATGAGTCTGTGAACCGACTCACGCGGAATTGCCTGTCTTGGCTCTTAGCTAGAAAAAGAGTAACCCAACTCCCATATATATATATATATATATATATATATATATATATACATATATATACATATATATACATATATATATATAAGCTGCAAATAGACATACAGCATGGAAGACATTAGGTGGTACGGTTATCGTAAAGGGAAAACCGGACACAATACAGCAGTCTGTGGTTTTTTCAGAGGGCGCGGTACTAACTGTTCACCCAAGTCGAAGTAATGATTTGGTTTAGGGCACACCACCCTTGAGCTTTTAACTTAATAGCCCTTTTGCAAGGCAGCGGGGCAAATTCAGGCAATCGCATCCATTGTGTGCCGCAGACAAATCACTCAGCTCATATTTGTTGGTCGGTTTCTAGTCAGGGACCCAATCCTCCCGTTGAAGTCGGCAGCAGGTTGTTGGGATACAATGCTCCACCGGTGTGCAGTAAGGGGCAGTCACTTTATTTACTGTCGAGTCACATCTGCCACGTCCAGGGTTGTTGAACAGATATACGTGGCTTTTTAAAGAGAGGACACTTTCAGGCGAAAACTCATCACGTCCAGGGACCGTTCCGCTGAACCATTTGCTGGAACGGGGTAATTCCGAACCACCCGGTTGTCACCACGTGAGGTTGTTTGACCAGGCAACCAACCAGAGTTCAGTGTGATTCGGTTGTAATTAATTAGTCATTCGACTTTGCTTAGAGTTAGGCTGGCCTTGTCCCCGAGTATGGTGATTCTGCAGCAGTTACAAGGTCAACTAGTTAGCCGAGAATGAAATCAGGCCGGCCGACCAAACCATTAGTGGGCCACACATTGCTAGGCGCAGTACACAACCCATTTTACGTTTTGCGGCTACGACAAGTTTTGCTCTCGGAACTAGACCGGCCAGATGCTCTTGGTGTCAAGCTGACGAAAATCTACTAGTTCGTATCTTACCCTTGCTTTTCTTCGCTGAATGCCATCTAAGAGCGAGCAGAATGTTTTATGGTGTATGTTATGAACGAACACCTCTATGCTATGCACACCTGTCATTTTGGTGTTTCGTAGAAGGCAGAAGTCACGATTAAACTCCACACGAAAATCTGCCTCGACGGGGAATCGAACCCCGGTCCACGAATTTCCGTCACGCACTAAGCAGAAGTCACGTGTTGAATTCCGCACCTAATGGTCAGCCCTCGGTAGCTCAGTGGTAGAGCAACGGACCGGAAATTCGTCGAACTTCCAACAATTCTGCTCAGTTACGGACTTTGCACACTTACATAAAACCATGTTTCTTGTTTCCAGGGTTTGCTTACGCAAACCCTTCCAAGGGAAAACCCCCCTTCATCACCGTTTCGTGATATAAAAATGAGGCTGTACAACGCTAGAATCGTCTTAGCTTTGGCCAGTAAAAGCGCCTGTGGCAAAAGGCCTGTCTTGTTCTTGCTTCAGTCTTGGGTTGGGAAATCGTGCGTAGAAACTTTGCGTTCGGTCTAGGAACCTGTTCGACTCACATGAATTAATCTTTCGCGGTTAAGTTCCGAGAAGTCACAGACTTCGAGATTGTCAGTTACCGTGCCGTGCGAGAAATAATTCTGAGTCTCGTTCGTTCATCCGTCTAGGAGAGTTGGTATCACATTGTTAGAACCTGACGTATTCAAGAGGCAGTATTCTACAGTGCTGAAGTATTAGAAATCACCTCCCGCTTTTGCTACCTTGGGAGTGTGATGTCGACTAATCAGCAGCTACACATTGAGCTGCGTATCCGCGTGTCGAAGGCAGCGGCGGCATTCGGGAAGCTTGAGTACCGAGTGTGGAACAATCATCAGCTTACCGTTAGCACGAAGCTGATGGTGTACAAATCCATGGTGCTGTCCGTTCTTCTATACGGCAGTGAACCGTGAACGATATACCGGCGGGATGAGCGATATCCCGAGCAGTTCCGTCAACAGGGTCTGCGACGGATTATGCGCATCGGTGGGGGCGACAGATTTGCAGACACGAAGTTTTGCGCCGAAGTGGGATGTATGCAGTGGACTGCATACTTTTATTGAGACACCTGAGGTGGATCGGTAATGTGAGCCGTATAGATTTGACGCGGATACCGAAGCAGCTATTATATGGTCAGCTGAATATAGGGAAGCGGCACGTGGGGAAACCAAAGTTACGATACCAGGACATGATTAAAGTGAGCCTTTCACGTGCTAATCTTGATTGAAGGATATGGGAATAGAAGGCGGTTGATCGGCGTGCTTGGCGCGATCTGATCACGAAGGCAGTTGCTGAGGTGCAGGAGAAAGACCTCATGCATGCAGAGAAGAAGCGGCAAGTGCGGTAGCGGCAAGCACCGGTGAATTGTACTCCATCGACATCGAGCGCATTGTGCTGTAGAACATGCGGTCGCGAGTGCCTGAGTCAGGCCGGCCTAGTGAGCCATGAGCGAGGCCACTCGGGACTACTACCGAAGCGACGACGGGTCCTGTAGAGAACGTAGGCAGAACCGGCGCAGCGTTTGTAGATACGCTGCATTCGATTTTCGGTTTACTAACCGCGTGCTTGCATGTTAAGTCTCTTTATTTGAGGTGGTGGGTTTTCCGTTTTGTCCTAATGCCTTTCTTTCTCATATAATGTCTAGTCTAGTGAGCCATGAGCGAGGTCGATGCGGGACGCATACAGAAGCGACGATGGGTCCTGCAGAGAAGAATCGAGAACCGGCGCGCAGCGTTTTTAGGTACGCTGCATTCGATTTACTAACCGCGTGCTTGCACGCTAGGTCTCTTTGTTTCATGTGGTGGGTTTTCAATTTTGCCTTAATGCTTTTCTTTCTCATATATATGTCTACCTGTACTCTATTGCATTAACTTGCACACCTCGCTTAAGCCAATTGCATTCGATTTCCATAGCATTTTTGTGTTTGTGGCATTTTCGTAAAGTGTATTTTCCCACTTCGTGAACTTATCTCGCATTCTTTGTAAACAACTTATTTCATATGCCCATTAACTTAAGGTTTATGTCACCATTTCCTTATGCATTAATCGAGTTATTTTCTTTGTATCTCTCCCCCTCTCTCAAGTGATTGGCTGTTGCTTGATATCCCCGGTGTGACTGCGTTTGATGTGCATGTTGACAAGGTGGCTACCTGTCTATTACCCACTATCTCCTTCATACTGACTCCAGGAGACAGTTGGTCGTTGCTGGAGGGGACGGGGTGCACGGTCCTTATGGTCGTGCTAGGCTCAAAGAGCGGCTCCATGCACTCAGTGTGGAGCGGACTACGGTCTAGCCACCATCTTATGTGCGCTTGATTCACCAAATACAGTGTGCTTGTGTTTGCCTGTGAAGGAGTGTGGGCCGGCACCGTTGATGAAACGTGGCTCCCATCCACATGCCTCCCGGTCTTATTCCTTCGGGTTTACACTGGATATGGGGTGTGTGGACGGAGCTGTGTGTGGTGCAGCGCATGTTACCATGGTCCCTCTGTAGGCGCAGACGTCCTGTGGCCTGCCAAAGTGACAGACAAATCCGAAATCGGATGCCGCCAACCATATATATCTTGGCTAGGCTAGGTCCGCCGTACCTCCGTTGACCGAGTTCCTCGGCGTGCATTACAGGTCGTAGCTAAAGCGTTGAGGGAAGCTGCGACGTGGCATTAAGGCGTGAAGAAAGTGACTGAGAGAATTGGCAAGGATGGTGCGTGCCGTTTTTGTGGGTGGAGCTCCAAGATGGTCTATGCCAGTGGTTGGGGACTCTACCAGACAAGGCGCAGTCAGTCGTACTGCTGCATTCGCTTTACTACATGCAGTCGTCAGTAGCCCACCGCGGTTTTATCTACCTATCTATTGAGTACCTTTGCATTCCGTTTGTGTGTTACCTTGTTTCCACACAACTGATATTTATTTTTATCACGGCGATGAGTCGTTGCAACTGAATCCAGTGCATTTCTGTGCACGCATCAAAGATGTTTAATTGAACTGAAGCAGTAAATTCCCACCAGTTAAGTACATATAATAATGTTGACCACAGATCTGCTTCGACCTTTTAGAACACTTATTGGATTTCAACACACTGGACAGTTCGCCCCAGTGAGTGAACACAGAGTAAGATTGTCACACTGGAATCCGACTTGGCAGTACTTGTACCTTGTGAGGAATATTAAATCACTGGAAAGAAGTGGCATCCATGTGACTTAGTGCAGTTAAACAGGCCAGAATAAATGCAGCAACTGGGGATAATGTGTCTGGGCGGAACTGTGATGCAACCAGACTGAGAGTAACCCGGATGTAAGTAATGAAAAGAAAGTTTGGTTATTTCTCTACACATAACAATAATCCGACATGATTATCATGAATAGATTTAGTGTGTAATGACAAAAAGGAGTGGCTACCAGTTAAGAAGTGAAAATGAGCTTTCCATGTGCCGCGACACTTGAAATAAGAAAAGTACGGGGGTAGGGTAGATGGTCAACGTAGTAACTCATGGTGGGCCATGACGCTGAGAAACAGAGTTTGAGCCTTAGGCAGAAAAAAGTTGAGAGCTTCCTCATGGTCGCAAGAATGATGTTTATGGTGAGCCATAGTTAGCGCACAGTGGACACTGCTGACACTTACATGTACATACGAGATTATCTTGCACTTGGAATGGGACAAATTTTTCACCAGAGCTGAGGTTGATCTAGTCATATTGATAATGTAACAAATGACAAATCAACTAGAAAGAACAAATCATCAGATGAAATAGTCAGGAGTTTGCAATGAGAGAACGAATGCAATACAGTCACTGTTCCCGTGACCGAGCTATATATGATCATATGTCCAACAATCGATGTGATCGATCCCGAGGTTACCATCCAGGAGGAGGACAAGGACGAACTTCACTCAATCTTGGGGTGAGTAACTTTATGCTCTGCCATTTCATTGATTGATCACCCTTGGGTATAATCTAACTGGGGTAAGTGATGGTGATTAATGCACACCGAGTATGGAGAGCCTATGACCTAGTCACCGAAGGCGATTCGAGCCCAACAGGCACTAAAGAGAGAGGCACCCACAGGGCTTGACACTTAAAATCACATGAAGAAATTCTGTAGTACTCTTACGCGAATATCGGTCCAGGGATGAGCAAGGATTCGCAGACAGCCGTGGTCAAAGCACTCAGTCTCTTAGCATCCTTTACGCGCAGCCACCAGATTATGATACATACGGTAGCACCGATGCGCTTGCATCCCATCCGCGTCTCCAAAAATGGCTGTTTTGAAAAGTCGCACGAGTTTTAGCAGTGTGTGCATGTGACTTTTCGGTGAAAGGGTACCTAGATAAGTAAACGGACCGAGAAAATTGGACGGAACGGGATGTGGGCTTGTAAGTGGCATGTGCCGACTAGTTTTTCCCATGCAGAAGCAACGATATATGTGGAAGGTTGAAATAAAGTGGAATGCGCACAGAATGCCATTGGAAAACCAGCCGAAAAATGAATGGACGATGATCGGTGTTATCAGAGAAGATCTGTAACTAAGCATAGTGGCTACTCGATTAGATGAACAGCATGAAATGATCCTCAGAAGGACAGAGCAATGAAGCCAACAGTAGTCTCTCTCATCGTCATGCAAAGAAACACCAAAATTATTTGAAGGATGTTTGTGAGTAACGTAAGTATCGTAGAAGGCAGAAGTCACGATTAAACTCCCCAGGAAAATCTGCCTCGACGGGGAAACGAACCCCGGTCCAGGAATTTCCGGTCCGTTGCTCTACCACTGAGCTACCGAGGGCTGACCATTAGGTGCGGAATTTAACACGTGACTTCTGCTTAGTGCGCGACGGAAATTCGTGGACCGGGGTTCGATTCCCCGTCGAGGCAGATTTTCGTGTGGAGTTTAATCGTGACTTCTGCCTTCTACGAAACACCAAAATGACAGGTGTGCATAGCATAGAGGTGTTCGTTCATAACATACACCATAAAACATTCTGCTCGCTCTTAGATGGCATTCAGCGAAGAAAAGCAAGGGTAAGATACGAACTAGTAGATTTTCGTCAGCTTGACACCAAGAGCATCTGGCCGGTCTAGTTCCGAGAGCAAAACTTGTCGTAGCCGCAAAACGTAAAATGGGTTGTGTACTGAGCCTAGCAATGTGTGGCCCACTAATGGTTTGGTCGGCCGGCCTGATTTCATTCTCGGCTAACTAGTTGACCTTGTAACTGCTGCAGAATCACCATACTCGGGGACAAGGCCAGCCTAACTCTAAGCAAAGTCGAATGACTAATTAATTACAACCGAATCACACTGAACTCTGGTTGGTTGCCTGGTCAAACAACCTCACGTGGTGACAACCGGGTGGTTCGGAATTACCCCGTTCCAGCAAATGGTTCAGCGGAACGGTCCCTGGACGTGATGAGTTTTCGCCTGAAAGTGTCCTCTCTTTAAAAAGCCACGTATATCTGTTCAACAACCCTGGACGTGGCAGATGTGACTCGACAGTAAATAAAGTGACTGCCCCTTACTGCACACCGGTGGAGCATTGTATCCCAACAACCTGCTGCCGACTTCAACGGGAGGATTGGGTCCCTGACTAGAAACCGACCAACAAATATGAGCTGAGTGATTTGTCTGCGGCACACAATGGATGCGATTGCCTGAATTTGCCCCGCTGCCTTGCAAAAGGGCTATTAAGTTAAAAGCTCAAGGGTGGTGTGCCCTAAACCAAATCATTACTTCGACTTGGGTGAACAGTTAGTACCGCGCCCTCTGAAAAAACCACAGACTGCTGTATTGTGTCCGGTTTTCCTTTTACGATAACCGTACCACCTAATGTCTTCCATGGCTGTATGTCTATTTGCAGCTTATATATATATATATATATATATATATATATATATATATATATATATATATATATGTATATATATATATATATATATATATATATTTATATGAGGATCCGACGCATTACACTGCTATTTCAGTCGGTTGGGATAGCTCTACGACGATCAAATATTTCCAGTGAGTGTGCGGAAATCCAGCCCCTCGCTTCCGCAGATTGAATGACTGAAAGATAGCATCACTTCATGCAGGCAACTCCAATGATTTTCGATGTCTTGAGGTGGAGTGCTAATAAATCCATGCGACAAGGAAGCTTGATAAGCTGATCGAATAGTGAGATCACCTATCCTGTTGGTGTCGAGCGTGTAGCGTTTTCGTTTTAAGGAACCGCCGAAGCGCATGCAAATGTCCACGTAGACCAAAGCGTGATCTGAATCAAAGTACGTAGATTAAATCGATCTACAATCCCGGACACGGCTTTACCATCTAAAGCTGATTGCAATGTGATCTGTTTTTGACCACACGTGCATTGATGAAGGGGGACGCCAGGTGGTTGCACGTCTTATGGGATGCCTAAAGTTCGTAATTGAGAGAAAGAGACGGTGTTCTTCGCATAGCGTAAGAAGTCTATCACTGTTGTCTAAACGACTCATCAAGCGCGTGACTGCCACCAAGATGACGTTCGCACAGAAGCCGACGACCTACTGGTGCGTTGAGATTTCCGGCAAAGACAATGATATCTGACTTTTCGGCCTTGTTCACAATGTTGCGGAGTCCACTATAAAAGTCATCTTTAACCGACTCACAGCTGCAGTCGGTTGGAGCGTAGGCAGAAATGACAAACAGATTGCGCCTCTGTTCGCGATGTATGTTGATTCTACATTAGCCTTGAAACCGAACCGCACACAGCCGCCTGTCGATCGGGAACTAGTCGAGTAATGCAGCCTCCGCTTTGTTACTCAGTACGATACCAACACTAGCTAAGCCGGCCGCTGCTGCCTCCATGTCATCAGACAGACGTAGGTAATATGTGGTTTCAAGAGTAGTCGGGGCAAATAACTTATCTACGGTGCTTGGACCCCGCAATCGAGTCTCGGAAAGGCAACAAACATCGATGGCGAGGGACTCTAGAGTGCGCGCCAGGCTAGCTGGTTGTCCAATCTGTAGAAGAGTCCGAACATTGAATGCTGCTAGGCGGAATGAAGAGCGGGGTCGAAGGATAGATGATGGCCGGACAATTTGGATATCTGCGAGACGTGCATTAGGAAGTAAATTCAGAAGGTTGTGGATTATCAACAAGTGAAAAGTTGGCGTGTGATTGGGAGGCATGAGTAATAGAGAAGCTGGCGGCAAAAGTCAGCGAGGCCGTAGTACTTGCGAAATCCATGGTTTTTACTGTGGGTACGATACTACCCGGTTACCCAGGCCGAAGTAGGGAATTGTCTACGCGTACTCCACCCCGGGGCTTTGCCTTAATGGTCTACCCTCAAGACAGCGGAGCGAAGTCAGGAATTCGCACCTATTGGGAGCCGATGACTGATTGTCCAGTTCATACGCCTTTCGTTTGGCGAGTACCCAAGCAGGGGCCCCATCCTCCCCACGAACTTCAACCATATTCTGCACCATCCGTCGCGCAGCTTAACAAGCGTCGCCTTGTCTGCTACATCCAGTAAGGCGGATAAGCGAAAACATGCTATTGCTAGCTCCTTTCTTTTCCGCCCGTTTTTCTCTCACAACCCACTTCACTATCTTTCCTCCTGTAGTTCCTAGTTTAATTGACAACAACTGCAATGTAACTGGAGTTATACCACCTGCAGCTATGTTCACGCACCTTCCACTGGACACTAATCACCAACAGCTCCTTATAAGGCCACCCTGTCCAGTTTCCCTGGTGACGTTCAACGTTCGCACTGTAAGACAAATCGGTCAACAGGCTGCACTTGCACGCACGTTAGGCACGCTGGGTATTGATGTGTGTTTCGTGTCCGAACCTACGATCAATGACGCTCACGGGGTTGCTTACTTAACTGCACCCGGTTTGTCCTCTCTCTTGGTTGTACGCATCCGGAGACGCTGATGCGGCATCCAATGATCAAACCGGAGTGGGCATTATCCTGTTACAAGGCCGAATTATCGTTGGTTGATTAGATTCCTGTGGGCAGTCGTTTGTGTGCAGTCCGTTTGACGGCATCGACTAAGGTTGATTCACGAAGTAGTACAAAACGCTGTTTGTTTATGATTTCCTCTTATGCTCCCCCCAACTGCAGTTCTGATGCTGCCAAGGACACATTCTATCACCAACTGAACGCGTTACTACGCAGTGCTACTAATTCAGATGTCATAGTATTTGCAGGAGATATGAACGCACAAGTAGGGCATCTGAGCTCTTCAGAAGCTCAGCTGGGTGGTAATTATGAGCTTGACTCCGAACGGACTGACAACGGCGCACGTCTGTTGCAACTGTATGCGGAGCACCATTTGTTTCTTAGTAGTACCAATTTTAGACAGTGTGCACCGAAGTCCCACTTGGCGTCCTCCTGTAGCTGGCCAGCGATGGACGCAAATTGATCACATTGTCATAACTTATAAGGGGCATGGTTCCGTCCTAGATTGCCGCTCGTACTGGAATACCTGCGTCGACTGTGATCATGCCTTGGTACGCTGTCGTTTATCCGTGACCTTTACCTGGAGGCGTACCAAAGACAACTAAGAACGTATCTCAGCTGTCGATCAGGCAAGCCTACCAGGATGCTCTGCGTACCGAACTTTCGCTCTCTTGTC
>CALYDF020004862.1:0-14987 GCA_944474145.2 Dicrocoelium dendriticum | reverse complement strand
AGTGATGCAATAAATCTAAATGCAGGGGTTTTCCAAGGAGTACTACCGACACTTCCTTGCTGAGGTACACATTACTGAAATCTTATCAAACATTTTTATAAGGTAGTACAATATACTATTTCGGGTGTTTCATTTTTATTATGCTGTTATCTCATGGGTATTAAATGGTATGATTCCACAAGGTGCAATACACAGACGGTAGGAATGATTGGTTACACTTAATTTATTCTTTCCCTATTGTGTTTTACGACTGGGTACTAGGTTAGTCGAGGGATTATGGGGACAGACGTACCCCGAGGGTCCACTTAGTTTGGGAATGCATTCAATGCACTACCGAAGGCTTAGAGGAGACCTAATCCTAACCTACCGCATCTTAACTGGGAAGGTTGGTCCAGATTTATCTTGGCTATTTAGTCCCGCTAGATTGTTTGTTCCACGCGCTCATTTATTGAAGCTGGACAAACTGCGGTCCGATCGGATTAGAGCGGAAATCCGGCTGTCACGCCGAGTTGTCGACCGTTGGAACATGCTTCCGGAAAGTGTTATCAGGGAATCTACGGTTAAGGGGTTTGAGCGGCAACCTGACGCTCTTGGGTGGCAACACGAAATCTTTCCCTTTTCCCGAGTAACTCGCATCTTCGTACTACGATTTTCTTTTCTCTACTTTTCTTCACGCCTAGGTATTATTTTCTTATTTCAAGTGCACTTCCTTATTCTGTACCTTCGATTTCTCTTCCTATCCTTTGCTTACGTCACGTGACTGCCACAGCGGGGACTGCTAAGGCAAGAAACGTGGGCATTAACTGGTTAGCCAGGGTGCGATACGGGATTTCCGTTTTAGATTCATCAAGAACTCTGAGAATTTCATCAATTCCTGGTTCAACAATCCACTCAAGATAGAACACTCACGGGATTCTCCTATCGTTTCCGTCCCATCTGAACTGAACTGAACTGAAATAAGATACATGATAAGCATACCCGTGACATCAGTCTGAGGCCAGAATATAAAAACATAAAAATGTAGAGACTAAACAGGGTTTCTTAGCGTGTCTTTGAAAATACCATGAATAACTGAAATAACTGCAGAAAACTTCTTGACAAAAGCCAATAAATAATGAAAAGTAACAGAACTAAGACAATGATAATGCTCACTGGACAAATAATAAATGCAGGAAAGTTATACCAAAGAGTGACAACAGGTAAAATACTACTAATGATAATAATACGATACAGAAGTGACGAACACGGAAGAAAATGCCGGATAGTTCAATATACTGCCATGGGAGAGTCAACAACGAAGCTAATAGCGTACAACGGCTATTACTAAACATGGTGCCCAGTGCGTGTTGGTAAGGTGTTTGATTATTCATGGGTATTTGTAGACGCATCCTTATGTACGTATTAAGTCATATATACTCACCATTGAAAGCAGATATTTATAAGCATGTTGTATGTTGGCAAAACGGCCCGCTAATTCAAAAGCCTCTGCGTCCTAGTTGTTCCGACCCTTGGTAGGAAGGGACAAACATTCTGCAAGTTATAACCGCACGAACGCAGAGTAACCACTCGAATTCGGAACGTTGAAAGCTAACGTGACTTAGCCGCCAGACATACACGCGAGGTGAGACTGGAGACGAAAAACGCGTAGCCTATCGCTACTATGATGAGGAAAATTCACTAAATGTCAGTTTGGCTATTTGCAGTACCTGTCGCAGTGGGCTAACTGGAGGTCAAGGAGTTCACTACAGCTAGCACAGTAGAAACATCAGTGTCCTGAGTAGAGCTCATTTGGTTCACTTTGGCCTCAAAGTCCTGGAGAAGACTCCGTTGTTACTTGCGCAGTCTGATACGCCGTTCATTGATTGTACGTCTGATTTGAGCCTGGCGAAATCTGCTTAAGCTTCGAGGGACTATGGCAGTTCTGCCCGGTCTGGCATTCCCACTTTCGCAAACAGCCAATTAAGTACACATGATTCCTTTCACTTACCGGTTATGACTCTGGGAGCTTAGTGCACCGAGAAAAAGTAACAAACTTTACAATTAAATTTTTAGTTGTGTTATCACAACCCACTTTTCTCAGTATGGTACCCCTACAATTATTCTCATCCCAAGGCCTCCTGGAAATTCTTTATGGTCCCCATGCGGACATTTATCTCCTGTTGTAAACTGTAGCTCTGGGCTACGCTGAGCGCAACAAGCAACGCATAAAATAGTTTGTCCGTTAATTCTAGAACAGTCAAAACCAGCTAGAACGTGCATAAAATGTTGAAAATTACTGCTGACCACAGTCTGCAATTCGAATTTCGGCGTTTCCCATTAAATAAAGAGAAATACAGCCAAAAATGAATAAGTAAACTCAGTTATAATTAACAAGCGAAGGGTTTATTTCAACTCTTTCATTGACATATAAATACTGTGATCAAGACCCACATAAATCCGATTAAATGGCAAATATGTTGCATGGTGAATTCACTTCCTTTCCCCATGATATTCTGATCAACAATCCAACATTCACCTGTAAATCTATTAGTTCGAACTACCGTACGCATTACTGGTCAGCTTTCCACCCTCATAAACAACAGCACCACTGAGCATTAATACGTTAATCGCATTTGGAGACTCACATGGCTCACACTTATCATCGTGTGTCCCCAAGTAAAGTGAAATTAGCTTATTTCCATTTCCAGCTTTTCCTATTTAATCATGTTTTTATTTACAGCGGTCGCACAATAAAAGTTCCAAAGTTCCTATATTGTTCCATTGTTGGTTACTACACTACATGATAAATATTTGTTCTGTTAATGCATACAACCTTTACACTTAGCTGCGAGCAGTGAAAAGCTGCCTGTACAACTGTAGTAGAATCCGTTTGGACAAAAGCCACAGTGGTCACTAGCTGCAGCCTCATCTAGAGAGACTTTCATCTGTACGACCGTGCAAATGGAACAGCTTTCCTTGACGGAAAAAGGCAAATTGTTACCAGACTCAAATGTTGGTCAGAGGCAGAAAAGCGAAAGCAAGGATCATCATAAGAACAGATCAACTCAAGTGCTGCCTGGGGGACAGGATACAAACATACTAGACGCAAAATGATGCAAATAGGGTACTACCGAACGACGGACCGTACCAAGTAGTTATTTCCAACAGTTTTAAAGGTGGACTTATAATTGGACAGCACAAATTTCCTACATTAATGAAATCCATTCCAGAATGCTGCGTCCACATAAGAATACAACGGTGAGTTAAGCGCGCTGTTCAAAAGCATTTCTAAATTCGACAACAATTGAAGCACACCCAAAGCGAGACTTGGTTTTGCTAATACTCTAAGCAGTTTTAATTCTTACCAGATTTAAAGGTATCGTGTGGTAGGTTGAGATTTATGTTGTGTTACTCAGATCGATAGGCTTCCTGTGGAAATAAAAAACGACAAACATGCCTAGCTCCATTTTGGAGCATTCACATGTTGTTGAGGTTGTTCTTCTTTTAGGACCCTGCCATGTAATTCGAGCGCGAGAGTTGGAACCTGCTTATGTACTCGGCGACCATCGAGGTATTACTAGCCCAGGTGCATCTGTTAGTGGTTGCTTTGCAGCAAAGCGTCGGTACCAATGCGTCAGATCATCGACATGTCAGGCTCTGCTGTACATGTGGTTGTCAAGTGGCGTATTGAGTTACTCGAACCACTACGTAAAGAACTATCGGTCCACATTGTGAGTGATACTTTTGATTTGGTTAACGAAGTAGAAGACCTGGATGTGAGGGACAAGTTGATACTCTCTTTCGATGTAGAAGCACTATTTACGTATGTTCCTTTGATAGAAACTGTTATCTTCATTTGCGAATACCTAACCGAAAACAACGTTGACATTAGTATTCCGACTACTAGTAAAGGAACTAATTCTGCGTTGCAATTGTTGTTTGAGGGAAAATACTACCGACAAATAGATGGCGTTGCAATTGGGTCCCCTTTAGAGCCACTAATCGCTGATTTTTCCTCGTATAAAATGAGCGCAGCCCTATGCGGAACCTTATCGCATCTCTTGATTTCTATTGACAATACATGGAATACATATTCATCGTATGCGACCCACAAATTGATCAACTCCACCTACTTGATCAGTTCAACAATGTGCATCCATTGTTAAAATGCACTTATGAAATAGAGAATGATGGTGAACTCTCATTTGTAGAGGTGTTACTGTGGCAGCAAGCTATCGGATTGTTTTCGAGGAGAGTATTCCGTAAGTCTACGTGGGTGGGCCAGTACACGCATTTCCTTAGTTTTCTGCCCATGAAATACAAGGGTAACCTTGTGCACTGTCTTTACTATCGCGCCGCAAAAATATGCAGCCCAGAAACATTGGATGGTGAGAAGAATTTTTTTCTCGCGACGCCACAAACCAACAGTTATCCCAAGACATTTATCCGCAAACATTCTGCTGTTTCTGATCAACGTAAGGAAATACCAACGGTAAAGAAAAAAATGGAACTCTTCATTTCGGTTCCCTTTAAGGGGATATCGCCTCCAGTCGCTAAAAATAAAGCTTGACTGTCGCTGTGAAACAAACATATCCGGCTGCAAGAGTCCATCTTCTTGCTGAGACAGTTCCGTTTATCACTGAAAGCCTTGAAGACTGACTCCCGGCTCGTTCCGAATCTTTCGTCCTATATCAGTTCACCTTCATTTGTGGTGCCAGGTACCTCAGTCACACGATTAGGCGTCTGTCTAAGAGAATAGCGGAACAATGTCCAGCCTCTTTACGGCACGGTACAGTAAGAATGTCCATAGCTCCTTCCTTGAACACCTGATCAGTACGGAACATTATGTTCGGATCGATGACGCTTTCAAAGTTCTTTACGAGGTGTCTAAACGCAACCCAAAAGGGCTCAGGAAGCGCCTGTTAGTTACTTCGAAAGCAATGGCTATCACGCTGCTGCAACCAGAGTTATGGAAGCAGAGGACGCTTGTACAAGCCCTCACGCCTCCTTGGCCGGAACGATTGATGCCGCCGTACCAACCTACGCCCAGAACTAAGTTTGAGCGTCGAAACCAAACCAACTATTTCCTTTTGCTTACGTTTGCGTTGCAGTGTTTAGGGTGTGAATGCTATCCTTGACGTACTACTGAAGAGGTGGGAAGATGGTTCCCTTGAGAGAAGTGTTTTTGGAAAAGCGACTTTGACTGGAAACTACACGCACTTTCTGAGTTACGTCTCCTTAAGATACAATAAGAACATAGTCCGCTGTATGCATTACGGTGCCACAAATATTTGCAGCCCGGAGACATTTGAAGAGGAGTAAGATGGGATTCTCAAGACGATAATTTCAAATGGGTATCTTGCTTCCTTTATCAAAAAGCACGCCGTGGTCCATCAGCACGATAAGCCTGTTTCCACTGTTCTGAATTTAACCATGTTTCTCTCTGTTCTCTCTCAGGGAGACATTGTTGTTAACCTACTGAGTTAGAAACTGTGCGCCGAAGTGACTAAAACGCCAGCAAGTCTTCCACACATTCCCGCGGAGACCATACCGTCCTTTGCTCAACATCTCAAGGACGGACTACCGGTCAAGTCCCAATCGTATGTTGTGTATCAGTTTGCTTGCAACTATGGTGCCAAGTATCTCGGACAAACGATCAGACTTGTGTCCACAAGGATAGCTCAGCACTGCCCATGGTCATTGCGGCGACGCGTCGTCAAGACTACCAACAGTTTCAGTCTGGAACATCTGATTATATTTGGGCATGAGTTCTCGACCAATGATGCCTTCAAAGTCTTTTACGGCGTGCCAAAGCCATACTCAAAGGGGCTAAGCAAACGACTCCTAAGAACAGCTGAAGCAATCGCGATCAGACTGCTGCATCTAGAGTTTCGCAACTACAGGTTACTAGTGCAAATGCTACGTCTACCTTGGCCCTGATAAGTACCCATTCAGTGAAAACATTGGTGACGACCGGACGTGGTTCACTTCTTCGGTTTATTCACCACTGTTCTGCAGATGAATAAGCTCCATCTGGTCAGGTCAGGTCAGAGCAGTGTCCAATAAAGCTACTGTCCCCCGCCACCAGAATCGATGAGTTTAAATAACCATATAATCTGCTGAGCCATTGCATACCGGTTTTATCCACTTCAACACTGATTTGCAACAGCATATTGTTATTTCTACCTACCTCGCAAATGTATTTTCTGATTTGCTTTGCCGAAAAGAGTTTTCTTTGCAACTGTGTCTTACCAAAGTAGTATCAGAATCGCAGCAAAAAAACATTAACGGCCGACATAACATCGGTCGGCACTCCTAAACACTTGACTTCCTTAACCTCCTATGATCCACTAGAGACCGATTAGGTTACTTGTTTGTACATGAATGCTCAGGGTTCCTCCAACAAGCTGGCCGAACTGAAAGGTCGCCAAGTTTTCCAGAAAGATGATATCTCCGACATCACGTATACGTCGTTACACGCTGAAATGAAGGACGGTGAAATTTTTCTACCTGGCATGCCACTCATTCAAAACGACAGACTGACAAAAGGAGGAGGCGTAATTCTGTATTACCGAAGCGACTAACAGCGCGAGGTCATTGAGGATTCAGATTCGCTGATTCCTGAATCGCTTTAATGCCGCTTTCAATTAGGAGGCAGAGACACTTACTTTATAGCCTTGGTGTACCGTCCGCCTAACTCTACATCTGAAACGGACCACCAACTAGTGAATGCCCTACGGTGAACTCTAAAAGGAAGATACGCACACATCTTGACCATGAGTGAGTTCAATTTGGATTGTTTAGAAACCCCTGTCACTAGCTGAGAACAATGAAAAGCCGATCCGCAAGAGTTTGTAACCAGTGTTCCGCTTGATAATCATGCCACTTCGCCCACTCGGTTCAGAACTGGTAACAGGCATCTGTGCTTGATCTTGTGCTTACCAACGAAGAACATATGATGGATGCGTTGGTTGTAGACTGCCCGTTAGTTCACAATCATCACGCAGTTATTGGTTTCACTTTATCTATTATGTAGAATACCGAGATGTAGACCATGAGACGACGCGAACCATCACATGCTGTGATCGATTAACCTACCTCGTGAGTGCCACAACCTGGTCGTTCCTCACCGAAGACCCCCCGGATGTCGCCTGACGAGTCCATAAACGATTTCAATCGGCTGGTTGCGAATGCTTCAGAGACAAAAATTTGCAAACGGTCTAAAATAGTTACTTACGTAAGGAGCAGAACTCTCAAATTGCTGGAAGTATGCAACGCAGCGTAGCGTGAGTATAGATTATCCCCAACACCAAAAACCTGGGATAGCTACGTAGTCCAACGAATGCACTGCACTCAAGTGCTCAGAGAGGACAAAGCCGCGGATCAGCAGAACATAGCAAAACGCTTCAGCCCTAACCAGCAACTGCTATATAAGCACGTCAGTGGTCTACAGAAGGTGGGACAACGAGTTTCGCCACTCACGACGGCTGATGATCCAACACGAACGGCTACGGAAGCAACAAATGGGCTGTGGATGCAATATGCCGCCACTTTCCAGGGGGTATTACCGTCGGCCGATCCCCCAGCTTTTCTCGCCCCGCCAGGACTCCCTCACATCTCCTATGACACGGAAGCCGTCTTGCAGAAGCTGACCACTGTACGCAAGCACAAATCCAAGGGTGTCGATACTATTCGGCCAGAGGCATTGGGATTAGCAGCAAGTCAACTGGCAGAGCCACTGACTCAGTTCTTCCAGCACTGCTTAGACCAGAACCAACGTTCTGCCATGTGGAAGCTTGGAATAATAACAGCCATTCAAAAAGGTGGAGACAGAACCGAGGCATTAAACTACCGCCAAGTTTCCTCTCTCCCTATACAGTCCAAGGTGATGGAATTCATCATGGCTGATGCTCTGGTGAGCTATTTGGGAAACTAACATTATTATTACTGAACAGCATGGCTTCCATCGAAATTGATCGCGCACAGCAAATTCGCTTATAGCACGGAGTAGCTAAACCCAGCCAGCTGACGCTGGAAAGGATGTTGATGTGATCTACCTAGATTTCGCGAAAGCATTCGACCGTCTAGGTCATCGGATGCTCCTTTACAACCAGCGTTACGGGATCGGTAACATTCTTCTAAGCTGGATCGCCATCTCCTTCAGCGGAAATTGGTGGTCAGAGTTCCGAACTCCTTCTCTGACCCCATACAAGTTGAATGTGGTATGCCTCAGGGCTCGTTGCTCGGTCCCCGATGGCTTTTAGTATTTATCAATAACCTCACACAGGTAATTGTATCCAACTTCCTGCTATTTGCCGATGACGTCAAGAGTTGGCACAAGGTTCTAGAGAATACTGACCAGCAACTGCTTCAGAGTGATCTAGCCACGGTACCTCAGTGGTGAAGCCAAAATTCACCGCAATTCCATGTGAGTAAATGCAAGGTGCTCTTCATAAGACCCCAGAGAAACCACGGTTACAGGCTCGGAAAGCAGGTGCTGCAGTGAGCTGCCACCGAACGGGATTTGGGCGTACTACATCAGGATGATCTAGCTAGTTCCGGGCAATCCGTGAATGTCTCAAAAACTGGCAACCAAAATGTGAGCTTGTTATGATGGGCGTTCGGACAAATAGATCGTTCTACTTTCCGGCAAATTCTTAGTGCGTACTTTCGTCCTCATGTGAAATATACTGTCCAAGCTTAACAGCCATGACTAAAACACCACCTTAGTGCATTGGAGCAGCCCCAACTTCGAGCATCAAAGAACCTTATTAGAATGCATCATCTTTCATAGGGGGGGAGGCTGTAGCAACTGGGGGTAGTCAGCGGAAGTTACCGCCGCTTACGAAGTGACCTGATGATGGTGTATTTAATTCTGCACAATCCACATCATGTGTGCCTCTATTTACTGTAACTCAGCAATACTAACAACTTGAGTGGTAACTCATTAAAACTGGCACAGCAGTACAGCCGCCTTAATTGCCGCATAAATTTCTTTTCCATCCGCATGTGTCACCCGTGGAATGCTCTTCCAGAATCGGTGATTTGTGCACCATCACTACCCATATTTAACAGACGTTCGGATGAATCCCCTACTCACCTACACTTTGTTACTTAGTACTACATCTCCATCCCGCTTCTGGAATTTACTCTGGATTTATTTGCTGTTACATGTTTGTGCAGTGAAACTACATGGCTCGTAAGACTATAGCGATACGAACGATAAGTCCCTCCTTTAAACACAAATATCCCACTGCTCTTTATTTTCGATGACGTTTCAAAACCACCTAATGGGACATGCAAAGCACTGCTTCTTACCCCGTATAAATTCATTATTCATTGTTCATAAATAAAGGTGCGACACTCCGTATGAGGGATCGGGCTGAGGCTTCGTCGCCCATAATGCATGCATAAAACAGCCGTTATAAAAAAATTCGTGAAACGGGTGATGGCTTACATGCTATTTTGCGACACCGGCACACAGCCAGTTGGAGCATGGAAATGCGGGTGAAACCCATCGCTGGAATAACCCGCATGGGAGTAGGTCCCCTGGGGATGATTCCATGGATCTCTGTATTACTTTACTTGAACTTTTTGTTAAATATGCATTTGTAAATCTTCCCAATTTCTTACCCTCTAACACTATCAAACTGCCATGCCACTGAGAAACCCATTTGGGAGCCGTTGTACCAAACTTAATCAAGCAAGTGTTTTAGGCGATCGCGATGTACACATTGATCGATCAACACTGTTGGATTGTGCCTTGCACCTTTATGGAATAAAACGTTTATTTATTTATGTTATTATTTGTAAATTTGGTTCGCATGTAACAACTGCAGGGGTTATGAATTTGGGTGATTTTAGCCTGCGAAAGCTTTCCGTTCACACTATATCCTGAGTCCTTGAAGGAATGGCAACTTGGGAGTGACGAACCGGCATAACATGATTGACAAGCGTTGGTCATGAAAACCCAATCACCAGCACTGAGCAGATGCTATCAGCAGAACTGAAATGCGAAATAAATCTGATCGTCCTTGTACTCAAATAGCTGTGTTGCTATGACAACATCTGGGTCGACAGCACTAGGCACGTTTCGTATTCCAATTGACTTCACGGATTCATTAGGTATAGATGTTTCCTGTCAACTGCTTTTCCGCTTACCATGGGAGTGCATAAGTACTAAAAATGCCTAGTTTTACGACACGTATAATTCAGATATGGGTCTCAGTATTCGGCGTAAAATTGAGGGTGGGCTAAAAGCTAGTGCAATGCCGGTTGGGTAAACGCGTCGTTGTGAATAGGATCCAACGATTTGTGCTCAAACTACACAGCGGACGGAATTACAAAGAAATCGCATATATCACTACACAGCACCATGACAATGTCGCTGGATGTGCGGGGCGTGTCCTCTTTGGCGTGCTCAACTTGTTACAATTTTTCGTGTAATATTAACGACATATTCCAAAGGTTAGCGAAAATAAATGTACTTTTAAACATTATTTTTATCTAATTCAACTTTTTGAATTGACATGAACTAATGCAAGACCTTCTGCCGGAAAACGACGTGTACAGACGGAAGCAAAATTCCTTTTTTTGGATAATGGATGAAGAGCGATTGCGTTTTATAAGTGAAGCGCTGAACTTGAACTCATGTTTATTGGACATAGCACCTTATTTACGCTAAAAATTTTCTGTACGTTTTAGTGTACTACAATGTAGTGGTGAAAAGCAGAGATATTTCTTCATTTTCAGTCTATCAGCTGTACATATGAGCCGATACAGGTAGAATGAAAGATTTATTTTTATGTGTGGCGAACGTGGTTGCCATCGGTTAGCGTCACCTTGCTGTCTGACATGTTTGTATTAGGGGAACTAGGGAAGCATAGACGCGAAATAGGAAATCGAATGGTAACATTGCATGAACATGGATAGATTCGATAGGCGTTTTCTTCTCAGCTCACACTTTTTGGTACGGCTGTAATGTAGGCATGGCTGAGTAAGCAAAATCGGAAGAGTGGAGACAAAAATGGTCAGCTCAATGTCAGTTTACAAGTCATCTACAATCCACACTTAATGGTGTGTCTGTGAGTTATGCTTTCCCAAGTAAAGAGGGAAAGAGGGAAGTACGTTCCACCAAAATTTTGTGTGCAGTTCACCGCTTTAAGAGGGCCTGACTAAATAAATACACTGTACGTGGCATATATTATGTTTGTATATTTGTAATCCATAAACTTACGTACCGATCCACTCCTCAAATATCATTCTTTCATTACAACTTAGTGACAATATCGTTTTCACTAATTGAATCGTCAGGTAGCTTGAAACTGCTCCTTTAAACACTGGTTGCGATTCGCGTGCTCTTATTTCAATATGGAAGTTGTACCAGATCCAAGAATATGTCTAGGTTGAATTTTTTCAAACATTAATTATCGTTTTGAACACCGGGGGAGTATGCTTTTGGTATTCCCAGTTGCATGTCAACCTTGTTGATTAAAGTTACTATTTATATTTGATGCGAACACATATTTGTAGACTAAATCGAATAGGAGCCTTTATCTTAGCTTCATGCTTCTTAGCCCCAGTGACTCCGTTTGTAGGGTCTTACGATGCTCAGAATAGTTAATTTTGGACGATGTGTTAAAGAGCGCCTTTGTAAATGATTGCTGCACCTTTTCTAGACACACACGATCGCGTTTCCTGCCGCTTGTAAACATACTCGTGTAGTACTCTAACACAGGAGAAGTGCAGGCCTTAAACAAGTAAAGTTTATATGCGAACATCAAGAATGATTTTAAGATGTGTTTTGCACTTCTTCATCATCTGGCCGTTAGGAATTCAAATTGTTCATTGAAATTTGGAGTACTAGATTACGGGATACCTATATCACTTATAGTCTAATTATAGGGGATGGTTTTAGCACCAAGTTACTGTGCATTTGGCGAAAGTTTGCACTTGCTTGTGAACACACTGCATTTATCCGTTGATAAGGACATTTGCCAATCGGTGCATCACGATACCAAGGTCACCAGGTCTATGCGTACGTTTTATAGGGTATCGCTCAAACATCGGATATCGAAGGTATGTAGTATTTTTATGTCATCCGCAAAGGTATACGGTGTGCGAAATTTTATTTTTTCGGTTATTTCATTAATATAAATTAGGAAGAGCAAGGGACCTAACCTGCTGCCTTGAATTACACCACTGTTTCTGTTCAGTGGTGAAGACTTAGTACATGTTGCGTGCGATCAGAGAGGTAAGATTTGAACCATGCGTGCAAGGGATCAGTGACCCCCAAATTGGTTAACTTCTCCAAGAGGCTGTTGTGTGGTACTCAGTTTAAGGCCTACTGCATATCAAGCAAAAGAATGATGGCCGATGTGACATTGTTAGTGGAACTTGTCAGATTGTTTAGAAAGGCAAGTTGCTAAGTCTAATATGGAGATCTCCGCAGAAACCCGTGTTGAGCTAACTTTGCGAAGTGCAATGGAAACAGGTCTAAAACCGTTTTCCATTTAACTTCTTTCCATTATTCTCGAAACAACCGGTGTGTGGCTAATTGGGCGGTAATTTGTAATGTACAGTATTTAGCGATTCTTATGTCTAGGCTGTATAACAGAAATCTTCGGGTGATTATGGAACATCTCCGAATTCATAGCGATACATCCCGGCGACCAAATTTTATTAGAGATGTTTGCACACCATCAGGTACAGGATGAGAAGAAGGCCGTAGCCGATCAAAGTGAGCTTGAAGGACGCCGAAATCGTACTTCGCTGTGCTCAATTTGCCAATATCAATAGAAGCGCTACGCTTATGTCTGCTGCTTGAGGTGGTAAACAGAATGGGAAAATGTGCATTCATGATGTTCCCTATTTTGGTAGTGTCCCTGATAATGTCAGGTCTGTCAGGTAGTACAATGTGTGATACCGATTAAACTTCTCTGTCGTTTCTGGCCTTCAGTACCTGGACTCAGGCTTTATATTTATTGTCGTGTACAAATGGTCGCTTTTCCTCTGCTAGTAGTCTTGTGGCACAATCGATGCAACTGGTCCAAGAGATTATCTTCTCTGATAATCGAGGAGGTCGCGAGTCTGTCTTGCTTTTGGATATAGTATATTTAGTTTACGCAGGAAGCACGCTTTGCGCGTAGTTTTCTTGGCGTTCTTTCTATCGGATCAGAGTATGAATGAACCAAGGATATGAAAATATTGTCGGATATTTGTGCGAATTTCGTTTGTTGCATGATCTGGATTTTTGTTGAGAAAGCAGTGATCCCAGTTCGTTTTTTGCGAAGGAGTATAATAGATGTATCCCAGTTTATGTTACTAAAATCCATACAGGACTTTGTTAGCAGTCTTCTATTGCAACGTTGGGCCAGGTCGGGTGCTGCGAAACGTAGAGATGTGACTCTATGATCACCATCAGGGAAACTAGATAATGCATCGACAAGCTTGGGATGTATATCTTGGATAAAAAAGAAGGTTAGAAGGTTATTATCTGTGGTAGGTTTAAGAACCACTTTTGTCCATCGTTTGGCCCGGACTTCGGTAACCAAGCTTATCAGCCTTGGTTGTACCTTTTACTTTCTACAATAAATCACCGGAACCTTAAATACACCCTGATTATCTTTTGACTGAATGGCAGCACAGAAGAAAATTCAAAGGCATAGATGACGTGTACTAAAAGAAAGACCTCATAACGCGGTCGATAGTAAATATATCTGACTAAAACTAAAGGACAGTGCCTTTCTATGGAGCTCCACGCGGATTCATTCACAATACTGATTTGCGGGTCTAGTACTGATTGAATACAAAGCTAGTCCCATGCTGTCGGCTGTTTATGGACCATGAATAGCTCACTATTTGGTCGAAATCACTTAGTGTTGGGTCATGCCATAACTCAGTGATGGGTGGCAAATCGGTAGTTTAGAGAGTAATCAGAAGATGTAAAGTGTGTATGTTTTAATTAAAGTGCTGACAATGATAAGAAGCTGCTTGCTAGTGCTTTTCCGTGTGGCAGTGTTAGAACTTTATTAATACTTAATGGTATGATATGCTGCTGCATGTTCCGGTAGTCATGGTGGGGGCGTGGTGGTGGTGGTGGTGGTAATGTTTTTGTTTTTGTTGTTGTTGTTGTTGGTGGTGGTGGTAGTGGTAGTGGTGGTGATGGTCATGGTGGTGGTGGTGGTGGAAACCTGGGGTACTGAGGCCACAGTAAGTCCACAGCTAGACCTAGAACCTGGTTGAAAAACGATGCCCCACTGTAATGGTAAAGCTGGGAACTAGTGGTGCTGGCGTTAGGTTCCAGCCATCGCCAAAGCACTGCTGTGGTTGGATTCCGAGTTTTACATGTTGTTGGCCCCTAAAGCTACGTGGGGCTGCAAATCCTACGGGGTGTTCCGTCAAGCATGCAGGCCTTGCTACATTAATTTTTGGTGATGTAATAGTTAGTTTGCTTAATGGTATGATCCGTCTCAGTTTATAATATTGGGATTACAGTGACTTTTGTCAGATTAAGCTGAAAAGCGGAGAGCATTGAAGCAGAATGCCCTGCAGACGACGAGTGGAGTCTTATGCCAGAGACCAGGCGCCTATGCAAACAAGTTCACTCTAAGTGTTCAAAGAATATCGTCTACGTTGAACATAGTAGGTATATTTATAGCCAGGACATTTTGGGGCTAACTCCCCTCCGGAAAGGACTTGTTACCATTTTTGGCAACGGTTCGGTAAGTTTTAGTTCTGGGGTCAGGCAATCCGATAGCTTATTATGCACACTTGGCGTAGATGGTTCAGTCTTTAGCTTGCTAGCATGCGTGACAGCTTTGATCGTAGCTTCGGTCAAGACCATAATATCTTCTAATGGTTGCACAAGGAATCTTCTCCTTGGCATAACATAAATCTGATACATTAGTAACATCTAAATTATCATTGTGAGATTAAACTTCAATGCAGCCGTCGGCTTTCAAAGGTGACTGTTCAGAATTCTTGCTAGTACGATTTGCTGAAATGGA